>APFE030231784.1:7968-36991 GCA_000404065.3 Pinus taeda | reverse complement strand
GTATGAGTCCAAGAAGAGAGCTGTAATACAAAATGTGCAAAAATGCATGGCAGCACTAGGCTGAATGTGCTCTCTAAAATGTTGGTATAAAGGGCGGTGGTTTAAGGATGACTACCAACACTGGAACGCTTAGTGCAGTTCCCGGAACTCGTCCAAAACTAGCAAGAAGCTGAAGTCTTCTGCTAGAGGAAGTGCTCCTATTGTTTTGAAGAGGGAAACCTTCAACCAATAAAGGGAGGTCTCACCCCGTGTAAAAGAGAGAACTTCAACATGAAAAGGGAAGTCTCAACCTGTGATGGTTTAAGGATGACCAACAACTCTGGAATGCTTAATTGAATTCCTAGAACTCTTCCAAAACTGGCAAGAAGTTGGAGTCTTCTACTAGAGGAAGTGTCCCCAATTTTGTTCCTGGAATTCTTCTGAAACTGGCAAGAAGTTGAAGTCTTCTGCTAGAGGAAGTGTCCCAGATTACCAACGGAAGGCATGTTCACAGGCATCTTTGTCTCTGGCTACAACTCTGAAACTGGTGTGGCAGGTGTGGCTCAGGCTCGCTTTGATGTGACTTTGAGCTTGTAGATGACCTCATTTCCCCCTTGTCAGATACAAGGTGAGATGATGGAGAAAACTCAACTGCAAGACTGTTCAATACTCTGGAACAAGTTTTGACATGTGATTAGAGTATCTTCTTGGCTGTTGATGCCCATTGCCAAGAAGCGATCCATCTAAGGTGAATCTTTGTTCTTGCAGGATGTTTGTTTCTGAAGCATCTGTGTGAAGAATGGGTGGTTTTATGACAATGCTTACATGGATGAAGATCAAAACAGTGATCTTTCAGATGGCCAACTCGGTCACAGTGTTGGCATTTCACAATCTATTGTTGTTGTTGTAGAAGAGGGGCAGAGTCTGGAACAGTTGACGCTGAACTGTCATGAAGAGTAGGTGAACTGTCATGAATGAATCCAACACTCTAAAACTGAATGGGTTTTGAGTAGTTTGGAATATGAAAGGACAAGTCCTTGTCATATCCAAGACCAGTTCTGTGCTTGTTGTGGACACGCTGTTCCCAAGGTCTGATGATGGGCTTGGGAAGTGCAGACTAAGTTTCTGCATCTGCATGTACAACTACTGCTTTATTGGGTACTAAATTTGAACCAACTGTAACATTATTGACTTGCTTCTGATGGATTGCAGTCTCAATGTTCTGAACATAAACATGTTCAGAATGACTCCTCTGTTTTAATTCTTCTTGCTGTAACTGAGATTCAAGCTACAAAAAATCGATCTTTTCCTGTGCATTTTGTAGACAGACCTGAATGTCTGTGAGAGAAACTTTGCTGACTTTTAATGTATCATGAGTAGTAGACAATATCAGAGTTTTGAGGAACTCTAATACTTCATTGATTCTTGCCATTTTCTCCAATGTTAAACTTACACTTTAAGCCAACTATGAACCAATGTCACTACAAGGTATTCTCAAAGTTTGTTCTCTCAGAAAACTACAACAATCAAATGAGATTATTCCTTAAGGAATGAATCAAAAGCTAGATTTTAACTCTACTTATTCTCCAAATCCACACACAACGATGGTTGGTTGCATTCATATACAAAGAAAGTATATTGTGCATTCCCAAACAATGAAACTAAACGCTACAACAAATAAAATACTTGTTTTTCCACTCAAAAATATATATCAGCAAGGATGCAAGCTTTACACAGATATATATTCAAGAAACACAGTGTATTTTATCAATTTTACACCCAAGGTTCAAGGAGGAACTTCCTTCACAACACTGGTAGAGGGCATCCTAGGTACTTTTTCATCTGGCAGGAGTACTATTTGGCATGATACAACGCCTCATAAAACTGGAGCAAGCCCTCGGGTCACAAGCTAACACAGTTACAACAACAAATTCCAACAAACCTCTGAATGTTTTATCAGCACCAGCATACCATTATTTGGAGAGAGACAGATTCTGAACTTTATTTGAGCAAATTGCAGGGGATACAATTTGGGATAGAACACCGAAGAGGAGCTGCCATGCAAGATATGATACCTATTTAATTAGTCCTCTGTTGAATATCTGACCTTGGAAGCATTCTGCAAACATATCATATGCCATCACATGGAACGCATAAGGATGTTTATAGAAAAAACCCACAACAAGCTTTGACACCAACGATGATTGGGCGATCTCCTCTGGAATTAATACAGTAAGCTCCACTGAAAATAATTTGATACCAATGATGATTGGGCGATCTCCTCTGGAATTAATACAGTAAGCTGCACTCAAAATAATTTGATACCAGCGATGATTGGGTGATCTCCTCTGGAATTAATACAGTAAGCTGCACTCAAAATAATTTGATCTCCTGGAATTAAAGGGTTGGAGCTTATTAGGAGTCAACAGACTAGTGGTTCGAGCCTCCCTTCAATTCATTCAACATGCAACGATTCAACTAGAGCGACCAACACGAGTGGGGCAGCGTATGGTGAGTGTAAATACAATGTAATACACAACGTTCAATGTAACCAACGTTCAAGAAACTATTCAAACTTCAATGGAACCAGCGTTCAATGGAATCAGTGTTCAAGAAATATATATGGACGGGGCAGCGTAAACATATGGTGAGTAAATGTGTATATATATGGCAGCGTTAAACAACACATTCAATGTAATATGGTTGGCGTAAATATTTAAATCCTGGCTTGCAGAACCCAGAGGATTTTTTTAAGTGCAAGAGCAAAATGTATATATATTCATAAGGGCAAGAACATGAGCTTGGAACCAGAAGCAGCCACGCTGTCACACAATGTGAAGACCAGGCAACGCAGCGAAAAATACAATGTAAGACCTTTAAATAGCAAACCATTAAAAACCGTTTTAAATTACCAAAGTCTCAAGGCAGGAGCTCAGCAATAAAATACCGTGGATCTACTTAAGCAATTGGAGGAAAGATGGTCTTTAAGTGCTATTGTTGTGTGAAGGTCCTGCACCATTAGAATTTCTGAACCACGTCACAACGCTCCAAGCCGAGGTATGAAGCAGCGTGAATATCAATACCAACCATATCAAATCAGACCAGATTAAAGTATGCCATCTCAGCACATAATTTTCCATTCCGTAATGCATAAGTTCAAAATTCCATATGCAACATATTTGCCAATAATTCACCAATCACAAGATTTATGCCGACACCAATTTACTTCAAAAATTTCACACACCAACGCTCAATTTGCAATCTGAGATGCGCCATATCAGTTTGAAATCTGGCAGGCGGAGGTGGCATTTAATAGATCGAAATTCAAAAGACTAAGATGACATTGAATAGTTTGAAACTTGAAAGACTAATATGGCAATTGAATGCATAGTTGGACGTTTCATCCAAGCATTAAATACATGTGAACGGTGGAGCAGACTGAACAACTGGGAGGTAGAGGATACCCGAGTCAGAACTCTGCAGTTGCTACCTAAGCGACTATCGAATAATATGACTATGTATTAACATACATATCTTTTTATGAGATAATAATGTCATGCGGTGAATAATATTTGCCTATACGGTGCCCATCATAGTTTTAATGGAGCAATAACTAAAATTGACAATGAATACGCATCTCATGAGCAGCCAATGCTGAATTGAACAATGAATACGCATCTCATGAGCGGCCAATGCTGAAACGGAAAAACAGGAACCATTTAAGGGATATATGGTTCGCTTGAGCTGCATGCGGACTTGAAAACTTTATCCACAATTCGGCAGGAGACCATGTCAAGGCAGCGCAGCGTTACATGCAGGTGATTATAAAAACCAGACAGAGAAGAGCAGAGGGCCCAGAGAGCGCAGAAAGGAAAATTATGCACAGCCCAGGGAGCGCAGAGGGCGCAGACAATGATTTTGGCAGACCTTGAGCAGTGGATTATACCATTGTCAGGACAACGAATTATATGAATCAGGATGATATGAGTTACAAAGGCAAAGATACTAAAAATAGGGCCTGCTCATAAAGACCGTAAGACAAATGGCTCAAAGAAATTATGCAGTGCATGAGTATGCTTGCTTTGATACCATGTTAAACACACATGGGAAACCACAAAATAGGAAAGATAAAACATGACAATACAATTTTTATTAACAACTGATATACATTTATAGTACATATTGTGACCGTTGGGTTTCACATTCCAAGGTCTCTTGGACTCCTTTTGTCCATTCGGCTTCCACACTAACCCATTAAGGATTAGGTGTCCAACAATTTTGATAAGTATTTATGAAGTTATGAATTTATTTATGTTATAAAATAAATTGTCAAGTCGGCCAACAACTTGAGTAGGCTAAGAAGCCCAATAGACATGTGTATTCATCATCTACATTTTAGTATAAATAGAAGAGGATTTAAAGTCATTTTACACACTCTTTATGTGATCTCCTCTCCACGTCTTGGGTTTCTGGAGAAGGAAAGACACTAAAAGAGTACGCTGGCCTAGATGATGTCCTAGCTGAAAATGAGGCCCTAGATCTAAAACGCAAAAGCCCTAGAAACAATCATGGAGAAGTCTATACACAACAAGAGGAAGGGTCTATCCACAACGGCAAAGAGATCTGTCCATAACTGCAGTAAGGGTAATTGCAATCATGGTAATGAACTCGCTTGGAGATAAGGCCGCAGTCAAGGGTGAAGGTCGTAGTAAAGGGAGCCGCAGTCATAAGGACATGAGGCTACAGTCAAGCTGCAGTGATGAAGAGTCAAGCCGCAGAAATCCGTAGTGATGGAGAGGGAAGCCGCAGTAGGAGCCCCAGTCAAGTGTAAGGGTGCCATAGTCATGGTAAACCGCAGTAGCAATCTGGTAAATCAAGTCTCAGATAAGGACATTGTATTTATATGAGTTCTGGGCTATTTATAGTCTCGAACATAACAACGACGAGTGTTGTCTTAATGAAGCCCTCTCGGTGGTGTCAGCATAATGGGTAGAAGCATTCATGACTATGATCATTCTATACACAGTCACCTACTTGATGATCACTACCTTTGTCATGACTATAGTCTAGACATGGTATGAGGAGAAGGGTCATAACAATACAATCTAGGCATAGCTACAGATATCTTTGGTGAGAGTGCAAACAATACTCTTAGTGGTTCTTTCCTAGAAGATTGAGGAGACCTAAATCTTAGCCCAATGCTAGGCTAGGCCATAGGCCATAACTAGCATTTGGAGGCCCTTTCTAATAGTTGCGTTGAAGAAAAGCAGCACTATAAGGTAGCATGATGATCATGGACATGGGCAACATGATGATGAGCGCAGGAGCAACTTAGTCATCAAGGTTCAACACATGTGACAATACAGCGTGGTGTCACACGATTATGTGTAGCAAATGGACAATAGGTAGCACTATGATAGGTGAAGGAGTCACCTTAGAGAATCAGTTAAAGCAATATGTCTTCAACTGATCTCATGTGATATCGAAAGTCAAAATATTGACTTCTATTGTAAATGTACTATCTCTCTCTTTCTTTGCTGAACTTTGAAGAACATAAAAGAAAAATTGATCAAGGGTTTCCCCACATTGTGGGGTTTGTCCCTGGCTGGCGCCACATCTTGTGTCCTCTTGTCTTGGCTTGTCTTTTGCGACTTATATTTATGTTCTATCTGCAGTTTACTTTGCTGATGTGATTGCTCACTGTGAAAATTTAAATAAATTGCTCTCACATAGAACATACCTAAAAATAACACATAGAGTACCAGATTGACAAAAAAGCTCCATTCGATGTTGATTCTCACATTTGAGTTTCCAATGTTGTAGATGCAAATGAATTGGTGTATGTGAACAAGGGAGATGGTTTTATTGGTGGCTCAAATTATCCAAATTGGAATTGGATCTTTCATTTGTTGGTAAGGACAACATAACAATAGATCAATTTTCTCCTTCAAAAATAGTCCAACAACAAAGCATATCATAGAATGTGGAGTTTAAAGAAAAGACTTCAATTTTTGTGGAGGTTGTCAAGGAGATGATGAAATCATAGCCTGGAGGGACAAAAGTGTAAGGTATGATACAATTATAGTTGTTGGAGTTGAATGTGGTAGTGGAAGTCTCGGGATTGGATGCAAAGGGTCCAATATTATAGTGTGTAAAAAAAATGTTATTGCGATTTTTTTTTAATGTATTCAATGCATCAATTAGCATTATTCCATTGTGTTTCAGAGTTGGCTACCAAATGAAATGTCAAACTCATGTAAGTCCCAAATTTGCAAGTAATACAAAAGGTAGTAGGCAAAGTTCTTTAATTGCTAGGAGAAAATTTGGGAGAAAAGGACATTTGTTCCCATTGCTTATGGGAGAAGTTTTTACCCATGCCAAAGACATTTCAAGGAGTAACCTCTTGATCCCAAAAGATTTTTTAAGCAAATCCAGTGGTGGCCTTGACAGTCTATTTGAATGCTTGTTTTGAAGAATTGTGCTTTGTGCCATAGATGGAAATGTAGAGGGAAATGGACTTCCGCTTCTAGACTCGGGTTTGAATGTAAAAGGAAGCTAAAAAACAGTTGACAATATTAAGTTTGGCTATGATTTTTGGTGTCAATCACGACACAAAGCCATGATTAGTTTATCTTGAGGAGCACTTGCAGTTTTTACAAAAGTTTTCAACATGTTGGGGATGGCTAATATAGCAAACACTCATGGTTGACCAGATGGTACATTAAAGCAAACAATTGATCTTTGGTAATGAAGAACTCATGCGGTTGGAGGTAAGATTTCTACATGACCCATCGAAAGATATAAGCTTATGTAGGAATTTTTGGCGATACATACTTGAAAGGTTGATTGTGATATTGGATTTAAACCCCTATTGAGGTCTCATAGCTACCATGTAAAGGAAGATGCACAATTTCTTCCAATATCATCTCTTCATGATGCTAACATTAAGAAACAAGCCCCAAATTGTGTATGGTTGATGGGAATGATCCTTGCCTTTTTTGAAGCTTTAAATAGGATGGAATTAATACCTCCAAGAGATCCTCAAGGTCCTTTCGGGATGCCATCAATAGATAAATTTGCAGATATAGGAACCGTAGTTATGAGAAAATAGGTTAGTCACTGAAGACCATAAGATAACAGAACTTAGGAGAGGAAAGAATGCCTTCTGAAAATATAGTTGAGCAAAAAAGGATGCACATTTTTAAATAAAGTCCCTATAGATGCAATTTGGAGTTAAATGTTCAAATCCGGGTGTTGCAAAAAGGATTGTCAAAAATACAATTCCTATTGTACCTAGAAAGGATTGTGAAAACTACAATTCTTATTGTACCTAGACATGAAGTTACCCCCATACCTAGCAATGTTTAGTCACAAGTACAAGCAAGGGGAACAAGGCATAATCAATGGAAAGCTCCCCAAAAACCAAGATACGTGCAAGGGTATGATCCAAGAGTTACACTAAGGTATAGTTAGGGAATTATCCAATCTCTGGACAACCAATTTAACCAGGAATTCTGCATCATCTTAATCTCAAATTGTTTGGCATGGGAGCTTACAATCACATTTAATAAATCAGATGTAGATGGGTAGCTTGATATCTCATCTAGAGAAGTTATTTGAATGAGCCTATTTATTTATGTTGCAGTATATAACCCTTCTAGTGAAGACAAAACTATAACATCAGAATTCATGACCTTTCTTTCCTTGTATTGTAAATCTTATTTTGTCATAATTATTGAAAAATGCTAAAATCATGAAAAGTCAATATAAATCGTAATTGTGGCTAGGGATTAAAGAGTCATGGGTATTTGAAATGTCATGGGGTAACATGAAGAGTCACCTGACCCATTTATATAAATATGTCCTCATGGCTCTAATAGAGGGGGATTTTGGCATTTGAGTTCTTTAAACATAGATATAGCTATTAGTACTCAAGGCTTCGAGCACTCTTACTCTTGGTGATTGTACACTGAGTTGTGGTGAGGAAAGTAACTTGTCTTAGAGATTGTATGAGCAGTTGTCGTTCCACTATTGGATTTTGATGGGCTTGTGGCGTATGTACTTGGATTTGCAACATTTTAAATAAGAATCTCTTCACTCTTTACATCAATTCCCATGCATTCCTCTGTTGGTTGTAATGACTAACTGATGCTCCAATCATGTGTGCATTTATGCTTTCATGTGGGTTATATGTTGTTGAACTTATTCATAGCTTATCGCTTTTGTGTTTGCTTTGAATCTTTGCTCTCTCATTCCACGATAATGCTAGTAACCTATTGTGAGTTGATTTGCAATTAACATCTAGTACTTTTTGATTTGTGTATGTCTGAGATGGTTTTAGCTCACTGACTCTTCTTGAGGCATAATCCTTAGTATTTTGTTGTATTATTCTTGTATATTGTTCTGCAAGTTATCAATTGTGGGATGATTTCGTCCTCACTCTCCAGGTATTTCCTACTTGCTCTCACATTACATCTCTTCATTTAAAAGGAAAGAGGAAAACAAACATGGTGGCAGTTTGGCCCTCGTATTGGATGGGACTCCTATCCCAAACGGTGTGAGGTCTAATTGGGACTTTGCGTCGAGGAGATCCCCTTATTGTTGGTGGTACATTTTGCCTCATCAACAAGCCCTCAATATCAATCTTTGTCATCTCTATAATGATCTACAAGGACATAATTGTATGTATTAGGCAGTTGTCAAACCAACCTCTTACAACCTCCTTTGAATAACACAATTCCATTTCTTCCATATGAATAACAATCTTCCAACATGAATCAATCCCCAAGAAACATGAAATTTTGCAGCATAAGGAAATTTGTTTCCTAGGAAAGTTGATCCCCAGGGAATAGAGGTGGGAAAAACTAGCAACAAATGACTCACGCAAACCTTGAGGTAAAGTTGGAAGAACAAAAAGCCAAAAAATGTGTTGCTATGTTTGAAGCTAACTACATTGTGGGCAATGAGTTCCTTGAACTCCTAGGGGAGTAAGTGTCTTGTCAACATGTGGGCCTACCATAATTCAATGCCATGTAAAAATATTTTTTTAAGGTTCCAAACTATGTTGCATGGGGACCTATCACCCCCCCCACCCAAAAAAAAACTTGGTACCCACTATATTGGCGTTTCAAGAATTTGGGGACTCATAGGAAACATCCCCAATTTGTTGGGGACTTTGTCGGAATTCAACGACTTCTAGCCATACTCAACACGTTATAAGTATATTTCAAGGATGTTTCAGACATATTTTAAGGACATTTTGAGCAGAGTTTGGGGATGTTCTAGTCATGTCTCTTTAGTTTTCACAATGGACATCTATAATTGGACAATATGATAATTTTTCCTTCCATTTTTTTGGTATTAAACTGAATCTAAATACAAAGATGTAGATTTTTTAGCTCAAAACATGGATTTTTATTTTTTTATTTTTTTATTTTGGGTTTTGATTTGGATTTTTGGTGATTTAACTATTGTCTTTTTAGTAACATCACCACAACAAGCAAATGCTCTAGGTCAACAAACCAAGAAATGTAACCTCTCAAAGGTCTAATCCTTGTGGTTATTGCTCTTTTTCTTCTCATTTTTGGGATCATCTTAGCTTTTACATATTGTATTGTGTACATGAGTGTCCAAGAGTTATTCAAGTTCATTTCTTCTACCATACCAACCTCAAGCATTTTGAAAACAATTAGATAGTAGTGACTTAGATTGGGTATCAAATGTTTGAATAAATTCCTAATCAACCTTTTTAATCAAAAATATGATTCCAATATCTTAACATAATGCATGTGTATATCAAAAGTGTTTTGTAGTGATTTTCAACACAACAATAAAATCTATAAAACCTATTAAGAATTGATTACCTTTTAACATAATTATCATAAAAAATTTTTATAAGGAAGAACAATTGTTATAAAGATGGACATTTCTCATAGAGCCTTCATGGACCTTCTTGCAAATTGAAAATAGTTACTCTTAAGTTTCCTATATCTAATCTGCATTTTGGTTATGTGTGGGTGCCAATAATGGAATCTTACTATGCCTCTCTTAATTACTTGATATGTTTCAAAATTGTTAAGTGTAAGCATTGTGCATAATACTATATAGTATAGATTATTGTGCTCATAAGGGGCTACATGTGGTTATGGTGAATTGCATATATATATTATATATATATAATATATATATATATATATAGCATGTTGTCCCCTTGGGGTGTGCTCTAGCCATCTTGGGGATGCGTCCCCTTGTCCTCACCATTTTCTCGTTGTGAAAACTAGTGCAACACAGGTTCCAACACTACCTTCGAGATGTTATGCAATTTGAAGAGTTGTGTTTTTCAATTTAGACTCGAGCTACCATAGCTTGTTCAAATGATCATCTAGTGTTGGTTTTGTATAAAAACACTTATACCCATCAACAAGCTTATATTTGGTAATGCTTATACTCATACTCAACACATTCTAAGTATAATTCAAGGATGTTTCAGGCAGATTTTAAGGACACTTTGAGCAGATTTTGGGGATGTTATAGTCATGTCTCTTTAGTTTTCACAATGAACATCTATAATTGGACAATATGATAATTTTTCCTTCCATTTTTTTTTGGTATTAAACTGAATCTAAATACAAATATGTAGAATTTTTAGCTCAAAACATGGATTTTTTATGGTGGGTTTTGATTTGGATTTTTGGCGTTTTAAATGTTGTCTTTTTAGCAACATCACCACAACAAGCAAACCCTCTAGGCCAACAAACCAATAAATGCAACTTCTCAAAGGTCTAATGCTTGTGGTTATTGCTCTTGTTCTTCTCATTTTTTGGATCATTTTAGCTTTTACATATTGTATTATGTACATGAGTGTCCGAGAGTTATTCAAGTTCAGTTCTTCTACCATCCTGACCTCAAGCATTGTGAAAACAATTAGATAGTAGTGACTCAACTTGGGTATCAGATGTTTGAATAAATTCCTAATCAACCTTTTTAATCAGGAATATGATTCTAATATCTTAGCATAATGCATGTGTGTATCAAAAGTGTTTTGTAGTGGTTTTCAACACAACAATAAAATCTATAAAACCTATTAAGAATTGAATACCTTTTGGCATAATTATCATAAACAAAAAAGACGAGGAAGAACAATTGTTATAGAGATAGGCATTTCTCATAGAGCCTTCATGGACCTTCTTGCAAATTGAAAATAGTTACACTTAAGTTTCCTAAATCTGATCTGCATTTTGGTTATGTGTGGGTGCCAATAATGGAATCTTACATCGCCTTTCTCTTAATTACTTGATATTTTTCAAAATTGGTAAGTGTACCTAGCTTGTTGTCCCCTCGGGGTGTGCTCTAGCCATCTTGGGGATGCGTCCCCTTGTCTCCACCATTCTCTCGTTGTGAAAACTAATGCAACACAAGTTCCAACACTACCTTCCAGATGCTATGTAATTTGAAGAGCTGTGCTTTTAATTTAGACTTGAGCTACCATAGTTTGTTCAAATGATCATCTAGTGTTGGCTTTGTATAAAAACACATACCCATTGACAAGCTTATATCTGGTAAAACTCTTAGTCTTATTTCATTTCAAATCCCTCCACAAGCTCAAGGCATTTGCATGCCTAGCTTGATTAGATGTGAGTCAAGGATCATATTTTGAACTTTGTTCATAATAATCTTATCATGATTGTTTGGTGTTCAAAACTAGGATGGAATCCACTCCCTTATATGAGTGTCAAGATCCTTGTTTGTAATATAGCATTTTTGTGTAGAATCTAAGAGCCAAGAACAATGAAATATCAACTTTTAGTATCAACACAGGTATCCACAAGATGTAGTGATCATTGATGGAAACGTTAGTTCTCAACATTGGTCCTTCCAAGCCCAAGGAGGTTTCCCCATTCTCTTGTTGTACATCATAAGTCCTAGTTGACCCTATGAAAGCCTTTACCTTCAAAGTTATTTCCCCAAAGAAAACTTTGTAGGGCCTTCTCTAGCTACTATTAAGCCTTCATGGAGGGTACCCAACATGAAAATTAATATGTTACATGGGTGGCAATGAAGACTTTCATACATATTTGGAGCTTTATTGGTCATCCATTTTGTTATTTCATTCATAAACCTCAACACAACTACCTCCCAAAGCTCATTCAACAAAGCCTATGAGGTGAAAGGAATGCTAAGAAATTTAAAGACTTGGCCTCTCTTAATTGAAGACCACACCTGGCCTACAAGCCACTCATGGATTGAATTCTAGTTTTTTCTATAACATTGGGCTTTTCCACATTTGATATTGGAGCTAGAAGAAACACAAAAGATTTGTAGACATACCATGGTGTTATCCTAGGAGGTATGTTCTTCATTACTGTTATTGAATGAATCATCAACAAAATGTCCATGGACAAGTAGTCTTGTCTCAAGGTCATGCAATGGAATGCCTTTGGCTCTTCTCATTATGGAGATAGCCTAAGGCCTCAACAACTATAACATATAAGGTAGGGTCTAGCATAGAAACATATTGGATGGATTTAAAGAGGGAAAATCCTTTTGATTTATGCATGTTAATTGAAAGGAAATTCAAGTCCTTAACACACAAAGCTTCAACAACATTAGTGGAGAAAAAGCCAAAACCCGAACCCTTAAGCATGGCCAAGATAAACGACCTCTCTTCATGGTAATATGCTTTTGCAAATTCAATTTTGATGAAAATACCGTCAAGGCCTTTGGATATAGTCACTTCATTCCCTCCCATAAAAAAATATTGATACCTTGAATGAACCATGTTTGTACAAGCCCCACAATTGTGGGTACAATGTGGTTGATATAAAGAGCTAAGTCCTTTAGACAAAATCTTGTAAGAGCCATTCAACAAGGTGATAGGCCTTCAATTTGTGATGATCTTAGGATCTCCAATTTTGGGTATGAAGTGGATGAGGCTCTAAATGATGTCACCACTAAAGAAATTTTTGGTGTTTTTTAATGAACTTGTAGGATCTATAACACACTAAAATCTCATGCTTTGTATAATTTCCATTATAATCCATCCAATCAAAGGACCTTTTCATCAACTAGTTCTTTTAGAGTTGCAATCAACTCATCAACATTGAGTGCTTTATCACATGCCCTTGCATGTTCCTTTGATGGGAAATGTGACATTACATTCATGAAATTTTACATGGCCACATTATGTACCTTTATATGCTCCTAGAATCAAAAAGCTAACTTGTAGTGACTGGGAAATTCAATTTCATTCTCTTCTTAATGAGTCACCCAACAAGTTATAGTTTTGAAAAGCAATCTTTTTTCCCCTTAGCCTCCTTATTGGCTACGGTTTTAAAGAACTTTGTTGGGGCATGCCTTGTCTTCAACAAGTTAAATTGAGCTCTAAGTCATAGTTCTCTAACTCTATGAGCCTACTCGACTTTCAAAAAATTCCTTAGCTTGCCACCCAAGCTAGCTTTTCTTTATCATGGGCATTATTTTGTAAACTTTGAGAAGCATATTTTAAATCACCTATGACATCTTTGTGGCATTTATGCCACATAGAGGCACTTTACAATATCCTTATATGAAGGTCACAATTTTGGGGATGGCATCATCCCACCAACATGTCCACCCCTCATCTCCCCTACAGGCTTGGGAAATTGATTCCATATTCATTAAATCAATGCAATGCAATTAGGGATTTGGAGATTTGAAACATTCATAATGAAGCAAACCTTGTGAAGCCTTTTTTTTTAGTTCCTCATTAAACCAAAAACCATATAGGTTGGTGGTTTGATGAAGTGGCCTCTCCTAGGACTTGGATTCATCGAACACCTTTATAATCAAAGTAGAAATGATTTTGCTTATATAACATGGCTTTATCGAGCCTCTTCAAGATCTATTTAGGGCCTTTGTGAAAGTTGTTCCATGTGAACCACAACTCAATCGAGTCATGGAGACAATTTATTAGGGTCATATAACCTAACGTTGCTTCTAGTACATCCCAAGCATAATTTTCTCCCTACAACAACCACACACATGGCATGCTTTCCTTGCCTTCCTAGTTTCAACCATGTCAAAGTCACCATAGACTAGAAAGGAGGCCTTTGGCAAAGCATCCACTGTGCACCTCTAGAGCATTGTTCTTTCCATTAGATCATTAGAAACACAGTGGCCAAGACAAGGATTCAACTATCTAAATTAAGCAAAGTTTAAACAAGCATTTGAGAGGGGTTTGTTCCCTACTAACAAACATTATCTATAGCATTGCAACTCCTAATCCTTCAACATGACTAGAAAAATAAAAAGGCTTCCAATTAGATATGTTCAAATTTGTCCTAAGCAAAAGACAAATGACTATAACTTCTTGCAAGCATAGAATAACTAAGTCTTAGAGGGAGCTTTGAATGTGTAAGACCATGCGTTTTTTATGAGAGTCTAATAGCCCCCTAGATTTTGGGAGGAAACTTTCAATGGGAACTGGAAATTTCCATCTCATTATCTCCATGCCCATCAAAGACTTCATAGGGGTTCTTTCAAGGCCTTTTAATGTAGTAACACATTGATCCAATGATATGATTTTGGTCCCTTTTAATGGGCCATTAGCTTCATATCCAATTTATGGGTGGAGCAAGGGGTGGAGAATGTGCCCTTTGACCACCTCCACATGAGGAAGTTCCTAGGGTGGGGCATACCACCACTTTATTTGAAATTGAGCTTAGTCACTTGCTTTGGTTGGACCACCAACTACAAGTACTTTATTAGCAAGGGTCTTTGGAGCATTTGACTTAGTGTTTTGGTCATTCTTATGCACAACTTTAAGCCACCATCCACCATTATTAATGTTGCCTTAGGAACCATTTTGAGTTTGGTTTTATTAATATTGCCTTGGGAACCATTTTGAGTTTGGTTTCATTGAGGAGCATGGATTCTGTAAGAATTGTATCGAGCCATGAGAAGGCACTCACATATTTTATGGTTTGGAGTTTGGTAATGGAATTATATGTTTGGTACTTGATTAATTGTGTTATCACCTTGTACCCCACCCAAATTAGGACAAACTCATCAAATCGTTGCACATATTGAGATGGAGGCAAATCCTCTTCTAAGGTCGAGGGATAATAAAGCACATGGATTCATGACAAATAAAATCTCTAATTAGTATAGAAATGTACCATAGACAAGGCTAGAATTGCATGGGGAGGTCAAGGATTTCTACCCACATAGGACATAAAAGTTGTGTAGTGTGCTTTCACAAAAAGCTCTCATTCCAATGAGAAAATATAACCAAGCTATTTCTACACACCTAAGGCCCATAAATGATAATTTCTTCAACATAAATTTTCTCAAAATTAATATATGAAGATGCGTTTAGTCATGTTCCTCATATGAACACAACAATCATTGTGAGGATCCTGCACCTCTTTATCCAAGCCGTAATGATAATTATAAGGGGGATCTACCCACAAAATAATTCCATATTGTTTCTTCTTTAATCACAACACACACATTTTTGTATTTAAAAACAATAATATCAATAAAAATTTTGAAATTCATTGGAGTTGAGCTTACCTTGTGTTAAGCCTTATATACAAATTTTTATGGTGCTTTGTTAGCATTTTCATCTCTTTTAATTTTTTCATTACCAAAACCTACAATATTTAGAGCCTCATGCCCAATATCTGGTAAAGAGAATACCATTTAAGGCTTGCATAAAGTCTCATGTCAAAGCTAAAGCTCAAACTAATCAGTACAATGAGGAAAATTAAGAAATATGACAAGGCATTGGTGAGGCACATCCACTTCCCACCACAAACCCTCAATTAAACCGTATTAAAATAATCTTGTGAAAATTAATGGGATTAGATGTTGCATCTAATTCAATAAATTACCATTTCTTAAAGGCAACTCCCATCATTAGTTCATCATTGCTAACTAGTATAAAATCTCTTGTAATTGACTTAATGATGCCATTGGATGTAGAAACTACTACAATTAATGTTAGATGTGATGTAGGATGGGAATTTCGTGTCATTTCTTAAAAGACAACACCTCTCACCTATAGTTAAAAGCCAATGCTATGGCCATAGAAATTAGAGTTCGTTTTGAGGAATTTCCTAGATTTCTTTAAGCTTACATTAGTTGGCTGAGTGAATTCGCATGCCTTCAATGTGCATGGCTTTGTAAATTTGGAACATAAGTGTTACATGGCTTACATTTTTATAATGACTCCATAATATGGAATTGAATTGAGAAAAATTGAAATAAAATTTTGGTAAATAAAAGGTAAAATATTTAAAATAGATATATGTTTGTTAAATTTCATATATGTGAAATCTCAACTTTTATATTTATATCACAAACTTAAATATTAAATATTGGATAAAATTTCAAATTATTATTTATTATTATTATTAATTTAATTTAATTAATTAATTTAATTTTTATTGATATTATTATTATTATTATTTATTTATATTTAATTATTTATTTTATTTATTTTTTTTTTATTTATATTTATATTTTATTTTTTTTTTATTTATTTTTATTTTTTATTTTTTTATTATTTTATTTTTTATTTTTATTTTTATTTTTTTTTTCCAGATTATTATTTGTTTTTGTATTGATTAATTTTTTGATAAAATGATATAATATGGTTTGAAGATATGATTTGAATTGAGAAATTTTGAATTTTAGTAAATTAAAAAATGAAAATATTTAAAATAGATGTGTTTATTAAATTATATATATATATTCCTGGATGTGGGTGCTCTCGAGGCGCATTTACGGCGAGTTAATACTCCGTCGGCAGCTGGCTTCACACCTGGTGAGTGGAGCACAGCTCCCACGACCTCAACGCAAACGATATGAAGGCTATCAGGTGTAGGTACAAGACTGTTTTGCATTCAACAATGAATGTGAGCCCTGTTCAAGACCCGGTGCAGGGTGTTTTAAGCATGGCTCAGGTTCTGGTTGGGTATTCGTTTTCATCGGGTCTCTCCATACTCGTCCGCCTTCTCCTCCGCATCCCTGCTCTGCTCTGAGAGCTAGAAGGCCTGTCTGGAGTCTGCTTCTCCCCTGGTTCGCCCATATTTGGTCTTGCTTAAACCCCTTCTCCGGTTTCCATAGCCTATCGACAATGGTGCGTCGCCGTGGTGTTCCTCGTCGTGGAGGCATCAGTGGCAGGCGTGGTAGCGTGTAGTCTCCCCCCCAGAACATCACTCCGTTAGCCACGACTTCCCCGACCTCTGTTCATGGCCATCCCATTCCACACAATTCCTTTCAGACGACCCGGTTCAAATTTCATAGTCGGCTTAACAGACCAATTATCTCAGTCAGCATCACGGTTATTTTGGCTGAGGAAGAAGATAAGCCCAATAGCTCAGTGCAAACCTCTCCGTCGCAATCCCAAAATGACAGTGAGTTTCAGGAAGACTTGGTTGGAACGATTTACAAAGGGGATGATATGCAGGAAGCGGGAATGTCGCCAGGTGATTCTGCTCAGCGCAATTCGCCCTCGACCGAGCCGACGCATCCCTCTGGTGGCATTCGGATTTTGGTAGCTCCTCCAAGTGGCGGCAACGTGGGAGATGGGGACAATGCAGCAGACATGTGGATGAGCTCTCCTCGCCAGATGGACAAGGACGCTCCGGATTCTCCGCATCATGTCTGATTGCCTTGGTTTCGCGCATTTTGTTGGTTTTCCCTTCCGCTCTTTATCTCATTTTGCTATGCGTTTCTGGTTCATGTTTCTCAGATCCTGTGTCGTGTCCTGGCTGGATTTCACTATCAGCCATTATAGTTCTCTGTTATGCATCAGGTCTGGGCATCGGGTTTCAGGGCTATTCGTACAACCACAGTTTTGGACTGTTTTTGTAATGGGTGTCTCCTCTTCAGTTTTTGCTATTGTCTGTAAGGGATCCGAAAAACATGTTCATGAGTTTTCTCCACCCGGAGTGTTCCTACAGGAGTATATGTCTCTCAAGGTCTCAAGTTGCTGGATGGCTGCAGCCTCCTCTGAGGTTTTAACCTCTCTGTAAATATTTTTCTCTTTCTTAATAGAAAAGCTTTATCAAAAAATAATAAAAATTAAATTAAAATATAAATAAATAAATTAAAAATAAAATTTTTAATAATATATTATATTCCTACCCATGTTTATATTACAGATTTTTGAAATAAAAATATTGGATACAAATTTTCATATAATCTTATTTGCATGATTGTTATTAGTGTACATTGATCAACTTTTGAATAAATAATATTTACATATGAATCTTTAATTGCTTCAAACCTTTTAATTTGGTCACTTTTTGTTTCATTAATTAATTCAATTAAACTTAATAGTTTGAAATCCTCTAATAAAATGATAATACTTACATGAACTTTTCATTGCTTCAAACTTTTATTTATGGCCACTCCTTGTTTGTCAATTAAATCAATTAAATTTAATAGTTTGAAATCCCTCAATAAAATAATAATACTTACCTATTAGCTTTTCATTGTTTTAAACCTTAATTTATGTTGACTCTTTGTTTTGTCAATTAATTCAATTAAATTTAATAGTTTGAAATCCCCATGCAAATAAGGAGTTAAGGGTTTATCAATTTTCATAATAATTTTCAAAGTTTTAATGACATAACTATTTATGTAGGTAAGGATGTACCTTAATATTAACAATAACATTTGCAATTTGTTTCATTAGATTTTATATTTTTTAATTTCTTTCATTAGATTTTATATTTTTTAATTTCTTAGGATTGAAATATATATACGCTAATAATTTTATTGATTATCTAAAAGATAGCATGTACTAGTTTTTTTCTTGTCGTTGTTTATTATTTGGGGAATCAAACTATCGACAAAAAAATAAAACCTTAATCGAAAAATTTACATGATACTCAAAAGTACTACAAATAAACCAGACATTCAAACTGCTAACAGAACTAACACAAAATTTTGTGAAACTAAGAGTGGCATTGCAACCCTTGTTTTGTCCATAGCCTAAGAAGGATGCATACAACAAAAACATTCAAAAAGTGGATTGTAAACAAAATAGTGAACCATGGAATCATCTATGTAGAGGTAGACACATCAATCAGTGTTGAAGGGGCCCTTGGAGAAGTTGGATCCTTGCCTTTGAAGGCCAGGGATTCAATCCTAACCGAGTGTAGCACATATCCCTATGTTATAGTGACATCTGGTGGTTTTCCGCACAAAGGATGCTTAGTTGAAGAGCAATTTTACTTTTGTTGTCCTCTTTTTCTTCCAATGTTTTTCCTATCAATGTTTTGAGGCGCCAATAGAGCTCCACAGTGCATAAATATAAGTTTTGTCAGCGACGCATAAGGCTTGGATTAGGGATCCAATTAGTTGCATGACTAAGAACATCATCATCCGTGTAAGCATATCTCTCCTCCATTGCTTCCAAGGCAACCTTATCCATTCAATTCTAGATATGCTCCGACATGGAATCCCTAAAACATTAAGCGACATATTGCACTTGAGACGAGTCCCATGAACTGCCTGCCCCTTGGCCTGCTGAGCCATGTTGACATCTCATTCTTTGTCTTGGCATTGTGGAGTGGATGGGAGTAAGAGAAGAAGATTTCTTCTATGCCAGTAGGTACCAAAGGTGGTTGTATGTCACCTAGAAATATGGGTGAGTAGGAGGTTGCACTAGATTAATAAAGTTTGGGTGGGGACTTGAGGAACAGTTAGAACCAGTCGGGTGAGGGAGCAGGAAGGGGACACTGCTAAAACAACAAGAGTTGTTCTCAGGGGGAAGAAACCCACAAGAGTCCAGCATGTAGCCAAAATTCAGAGTAGGGTGAGAATGAACGGGACAATACTAACTGATTGGATCCCAATACAAGTGAAGGAAGGTCGATGCAATAACCATAAAAAGTTCAGAATTACTCTAGATAAGTAGAGGATGCGCCGTGAAATAAATCACTTGAATTCCCTCACTAGTGTTGAGAAGCATTATCAAATTCCCGAGGTGGACAAACCATGCATTCTCTCATTTGTGAGCAAGCCCAAGTAGCCTTCTCATCATGACCAGATAGTCTCATGTACAGAGCATGGGTGAAAATGGATTCTTCCTCTCCATAATGTTGCTAAACACCTTCACAAATAACTAGAGAGGCCAAGTTAGAGGGACCTGCACTCTCCCTTGCCCCCTACATAGAAACAACTGCAGTGGAAGGAAATTGCAGAGTTTGGAATGTCACTCGCCTCACAAGATGATACTTCATTGCATGAGGTTTGGTATGCCATGTTTTAACAAGGAGGTGTATCATTGGCGATCCCTCGTGTGAGCGCATGAATCCTTAATTGATTTGGCGAGTTGGTAGACAGGTTGACCCTGCCTCTCCCCTCGAGAGAGCAAGGTTAATGGTGGAGAGTGTGTCCTCTTGCCACCTTATCTCTTTTTCCCATTAAACCACTATGATCGAGGTCTTAGGATTAAACATTATAATGTTAGGAAAAATGAGATAAATAAAAGTCTACTGTGTATATTTCTCAAATATTGAAAAAAAATATATGAAATAATCACTTTTTTTATTTGAAGTAACATATTTATTAAAATATTATTATTATTAGTATTATATAATGTTTAAATTTATATTAATATATATTTTAATTTTTAATTTATTTTTAATGTATATATATTTTTTCAAAAATAAAGATGGGAGATAATAGAGGAAAGAATCAAAATGATTTCCCAGCTAGATTGAGAGAGTAAATTATATATAAATTGGATGATTTTATTTAATGAATAAATATATAAGAGTGGATTTTTGTATAAACTTTTAATGATTAATTTTATTTAAAAATTATTGTTTTAATATATTTTTAATATTGATAATTAAAGTTTTTTAATGATTTTAATAGGATATAAGCTTTTATTTAAATAATATTATATGTGTTTAATAATATATAAATTTAGAATATTAAATATTTTATAAATATAGTGATATTTAATAATTGACATTATAAGAATTCATAATATTTACCAATCTTTATATTTTAAAATAAATATGGATTATAAAATTTTTCCTCCATGGATGAGCTTAATGTTATCATATTCAAAGAAAATGATTTGAAAATTTTATTATTTTTTCATGATTGAAAAAGTATGAGTTTAGGTTGTTATCACTTTGTAATTTTCCGAGGTTGCAAAAGTACATCACAAAGGTAATCACAAACCTACTTTGGAAGATGTGATCTAGCCTTGTGAGCTTTAGAGAGGGTTAGGTTGTTATCACTTTGTAATTTTCCAAGGTTGCAGAAGTAAATCACAAAGGTAATCACAAACCTACTTTGGAAGATGGGATCTAGCCTTGCGAGCTTTAGAGAGGGCACTCTCTGTAAAATTTAACTTTGTTGTATTAGATATTATGCTAGTTATGAGTGTTCGAAGTTTGGTTTTAAGTTGATTGGTTGATTAAGTGTCTGAACCTCCCATTGGGCTATGGAGTCTATAGTTCAAAATGGGTCTGTTTCAGCTTTTAGAAAGGAGATTCAGAGGGCAAGGTAGCTAAACTAAATGGATCCTTTGTATTTAAGTGAAATGGAATGGAAGAAAAGATATAAGTGCAATAGAAGCTAAAGAGAAATTAAGAATTCGTTAACATGATATCAGAAGAAAACATAGAAATTATCTACAACCAAAAGCAGAGTGTATTTTTCAACAAATTTTGTTCATCAATTTTCTATAAAATAATTCAGATTTCAGAAAACATAAGCATGGAAACAAAGTAATAACACATTAACAATGAAAGAAGCACATCACCCAATAGTATAACACATGAATCTTGTGAAAAATGTCCTTTTTATTACTGATCAACCCATCAAATGAAAATAGTACAATAGCGTTCTGGAATGCCAAAATCCACACAGAAAACAACCCTTGATACTTATAAAAGAGAAGCATTTATAATATATTTGCAAAATATCTTGTCAAAACCAACTAGGATGTATTTTGGAAAATTTGAACTACTTGAAGTGCTCACACTAAATTTGTGAAATTGTTGATTGTCTGGCCCTTCGAATCCTGTTGTGTTGTTGGTGCTGAACTGTACAACCAAATTCGTTGCTTACTCCAGTAATTTAGATAGTTTATCCCATCGTTGCTCACTAGGGATATTTGTCTTCAGTAACTTTCTGTAAACCTCGTCCACTTCAGTATATTTAGCAAATGTTGGTTTGGAAATGAATATGTGTTTAATTTCATACTGAATGTCTAGGTCATATGCCAACGCTTCCAAGAATGCTTTTCTTGTCATGCTGATTCTTCCTCTAGTAACTTTAGAACTGTCTTTAGCCTTGATCATTAATTTCTCACTGTAATCGGGCCACATATTGAGCTTATCACTTATTACTAATAAATTAGGAATCCCCTTTTTGTAGAGGGCTTCCATCTTGTTGAAGAATCTTTGTACGCTAATGTCCAGTATCTGACACTTTTCTTCAAGTTGTCTTACCAAATTTCTCTTTGTCAACACCTTCTTCACTTCCATTATATTTTTTGTTCTATCTTCGATCTCCAGCGCTTCTAATTCCTATTTATTTTTAGAGTTGAGGAAATTGATGAGCTTAGTAGCTTCACTAGGTTTGTCACCCAACTGTTTTCTGACTTCTTCAATGGCTTCATTAGATCTTTCAATCAGTTCTTGCTGCTCAAATATGATCTCTATTGAAGGCTAAATATCTATCATATCTTCATTGATCCGTTTCCAAATATTTTCTTTGACCTGGGCCAAGGTATTACCAATGGCAATGTATTTTTCCATTTGCTGCAATCTCTGGGAAAGTATTTGGGATTTCTGTAAGGAGCGAATTCTCATATCTTGAATTCTGCTCCTGTAAGGTCTTCACATCATATCTTAACTTCTTTATTTCTTCTCCCTGTATAGACATGTTTTCTAGGGATTGGGCCAACTTAATTGAATCATTTGCAGTTGATGGGGGAAGTACTGTAAAAGAGGATGTTCCTATTGTTGAAGTTGCTGTAGGAATTCCTTTTTGAAGTAGGGATGCAATTGGCACTGCATCAAGATGAACCACTGCTAGTTGAGAACTTTGTTCCTTCTATTTTATCAACTTATCCATCTCTGTTTCCATATCCTTGATTTATGTGCTCTGCTCCACCAATAGCTTCAACATTTCTTCTTTCTGTAACTCCGTCTCTCCTAACTCCTTTGCTTGAGGATCTTCAATTGTAGGGAAATTCAATTGCTTCTTTAGGGTTGCTATGTCAACATTCTTCTTCTTAGTAATTTCTTCCATGGTATTTGAATTACTTGGATCAAAACCTGTTTTAATCACCATTTCCTCCAAATATTTAATTATATTGTCTTTAGCAAGAGAGGAAACTTTCTCCAGTTTGAGCTGAGATTGAACATTGTTTAGCAATGAGGGCAGTGTATGTGAAGGTTGTGTAGACCATTTCTCCTGTCTACCTATGCATGTCCATTTGATCCAAAGGATGAACATCCATTTCCTCAAACGCAAAGGTAGTCTGCTTGAAGTCAACGACTGATTTTGGTAGTGGAACATGTGCCTGTAAGAATACCATATGCATTCTCCCTTTCTCTATGTCATAGGCTAAAATGAGCCTGTGCTGGATTGAAGAACACTGCTTCCTAAATTGAGAAGGGATCTTGTCATGAAGGGCTTCATTCCTCTGTTTAATTTCTTTATATTTCTAGAAAATATCCAATTGTCTCTGTTCTGTGAATGTCTCTGGTGTATGAGGTGTTGTAGCTGGAGTCCCTTTAGTAGTCGAGGATGATGGAGAATTGGTGGTACTGTTATCAAACTTCAAATTTTGAAGTCTAGAGAGCACAATGTTACCCCGTGTTTCCTCCAGTAGTGGGAAGTCTATCTTAGAACTTGTCTTAGTCTTCTTTGTGTAGATATTGAATTCTTTGGCTGAGACTTTTGTGACTGAAGGAGAGTCCTCCTCTCTCGATCTCTTCTCGTTCTTTTCTCTAGGTATAGGAGTCTCTAAGGCAGTCTTGGAAAGCACCTGCTCTTTGGCCTCCTGCAATGCGTTCTCTACCCAATTCTGTTGGTTCATGTACTTCTCTATCTCTGGTGTTTGGGTATGCACATAGGGAGTTGTATTATGTTCCACACTTAGCTTAGAAATTACACCAAAGGGGTCATAAGACCATGTCAAGCTAAGAGGGAAATTCATTTGTTTCATCTGGAGGTTTGCTTCCACTCCTGCTGCTCTGATGTTAAAGATAAAATGTCATATTTGTGTCTTAATTATGAAGTAAGACCTCTTCTTAGCTGCCACAAAATGGATGTTGTCTAAGTGGACTATTTGCCTTATGTACTCCAAGGAAAATATCCTCATTGGAAGATACTTGGGCAGCTTATATGGTGGAAGCTCTGAGCCATAAACTCTGATCTCTGTAAATGACTGGTATAGGTACCAATCTCCTGTCTTCACTTATTCACTAAGATGCAACACTTTCTGAATATCCTCACTGATTCTTGGAATCTGCTAGCTACTCAGCAACAAGTTGTTGGATACACAAACTGATCAATAAACTCTGTAAAATTGAAGTCCTGTGATTGTTTTCTGATGATAGAGGTCTGGAAAATAATGGACTGAGGCTCTCCTTGCTGATTGAGCTTCTACACTGCAAAGGGAAACCTGTCTGTCTGGAAGAAAATTAACATGTACATAAGAATGGAAGAATATCTTAACATTCCTTCAGTTAAAAACTGAAGGAATTGTTCATGAATTATATGTGCAAGGAAGTGACCATAGTCAAAGGTGACTGATAGTCCTTCTTCTGTAGAAAGAGTGGATAGAAATGCTAAAATAGGTTCATCTAAAAAGTAACCAAGAAGGTAGGACAAGACAAAGATAATTTGCCTGGTTCTTTGGGGGGAAATAGAAGAGGGATAAGGGGGGTTCTTCTTGGGGAGTTGAGAATCTTCTGGCAGGAAGGCCTCAAAAACCCTAGCTCTCTGGGGAAAGGTGAGTTTTTGATAGATTTCTTTAAGAGATTCAAGGGAAAAGGGAGTCAGAGAGTCACTGTAGGGGACCTGCAACATTTGGTTTATACTTTCAGAGGTAATGGTGAAAATGATTTCACCATTGGGGGAGATGATAGCCCTCTTACTTAAGAGATAAGAGGCATGACACTTGAGGAAGAATTCAGGGAAATAGTAGGACTGGGGGAAGATGAAAAAGGGTTTTCTAGACTACCAAAGGTTAATCTTATCAGACTGGTCAAGGTAAGTATCACGAGACCATCAACGTAATTCGAAAACGTCAAATTCACACTGTGTCTCGACAATTTTTAAATCTCTGTCAGCAAGGGGGATGTGGTCCAAATCCACAAAGGAGTGAGCATGGGGTTTACCACATTGGCAGTTTTGGGGGCCATCGTGGTAGCAAGACAAGAATACAGAGGATGACAGATGAAATTTGCAGGGGGGAACTACTAATTTCGTGGGAAGAGAGTGTGGAGGCAAGTCCTCTGTGAACAGTCGCTGATAGGCAAGAACGCAGAGGGCAGGAGCAGTGTAACAACATAAAAATGAGAAAAGGATGCGATTGTGGGAAAAAGCAAGGATTTATAGGTTTACACATGGAGCGGGAACATTTTCCAAACGGTTGTTTGGGGGCATTTACTCCATGACAGGACGGAGGCAACGGGAGGGAGCTGCAACGGAAAGGGTAACAGTCATTGACATGGCGGCAAGGGATAGGTAGATGGAGGCAAGGGGCTGTTGGTGGGAATTGATAGGTGGAGGGATATGTGGCAGTAGGGGAATGACAATTGAGTGGAAGTGGGGGTGACGTAACCAGGAAGGCAGGTTGTGGCGAGAGCGAAGGAAACCACTTTCGGAGGGGTTCATGGTAGTTTGTGGTATTGGAGGGGGGGTCCGAAATCATGAGGGATGGACACGTAGCGGTGCGGAAAACCATTTTTCGCCTCACCCCCCCTTGTCGTTAAACAAAATCATAGCGGGGGGGTTCCGAAAAGGCTTAAGAGTCGTTGCATTAAAGCGGGGTCATGATCGGGCACGGGGAGATGTGCAAGGTTTACCGTCGGCGATCCCACATCATATTTCGAGTGAGTACTTTTTACAATAAGGTCCGACTGGACAAAGTACCATATTGAACCATTTACATAATAAATCAAATTTTCCTGAACTAATGTAACTTCACCAATTAGGGTGCATTTAAAAGTGCAAACCCTATTTTGTTTTACTATTCAAAGGACTAAGAATATCCATTCAAACAACTAATCTAATCTAATAACTATATTAACCCAGATTAAACTGTTGGATTAATTTATTCACCTATTGTACCTATCTATTCTCATTCAAGATTACATTGTCTGGCTACGTTATTCACTCTAATCTAATTAACATAAATTGAAATTTGTTTGAACATGATTAAACTATATGTTTCAAACAAAAGAGGTATTGTGGCATTTTAAACAAGCTACACACAATTTCATGACTTTATTCACTACAAAATTATTGGACTATCAGTGGCACTTCAACTAGCATCAATTTCACATTTATTCTTTTTTTGTGGGGTTCTTTTATAATTTATTTTTCTATTTCTATTTTTTATATTTATATACCCTCTTTTCATTTTTCATTTTCATTTTTCTATCTTTTTTTGGAAATCATTTGCAGTATGCAATATTAGTTACAATCTGAAAAAATGAAAGAAATTATCCAATCATCATTTGGTCTTATAAATTATAGGACCATAATAGTGGCTCTAGCTGGGGATGGCACTCTCCTTGTGAGGTGTCAAGAACAGTAGACTAGTAGCCTTGAATCCTTGTCTTTAGTGTTTGACTGCATCTGATTTTTTGTGGTTGTTGTAGTTATGGTGGAAAAATGACTAAAAGCTTAGGGCCTTCTCCACAGGCTTCAACTTTCAGACATAAGCTATCCAATCATGACAATACAAAGTAAATGGTATATACAGTGGGTATGATTAAAACAATTTTTATTCGTGAAAAAACATAATTTTTCAGCATCCTGCCATTGACAGGTCCTCCAGGTAGCTTTGTTCCATCCATGTCCTTCATAAAAAATGCATTATTACCTCTGTAACCATGAATAATGTAATGTCCCATCCACAAATTCTCAAACTTACCATGATTGTATTTCTCTTCTCTCTTGGAATCCCATTTCAGAACATGATTGTCGATCTGAAAATCATCAGCCTTAGTTTGTCTGTCATATATCTTCTTTATACTTTCCTGGATCAACTGAGTTTTGTTGTGAACCTCCTCTCTTGATTGCTACATGTGAATTGTTTGATTTATTCTCCTCTGTAGATCATTTGGTTCAACCTCCAATTCTTGAAGAATTTTCAAAACAAGAATTCCCAACGAGGTTGGAAAAACAACATCTATTCCATAAACTAGCTGGTATGGAGACATGCCAATTGACTTCTTGGTAGTATGTCTGTTTTCCCATAATGCATTAACAAGCTTGTTGTGTCATGATTTCTTCTTATCTTGCAACAACTTTTTAATAATATTAACCAAGCTTTTATTTGAAGATTATGCCAGTCCATTTTCCTGAAGGAAATAAGTTGTAGAATGTCCCAAATTTATCTTATATTTGTTGCAAAAATCTACCATCCTCTTTGACCTGAATGTTGCAACATTATCTGTAATGATTTTCCTAGGGCACCCAAATCTTGAAAGGATATTGTTCTCTAGGAATTTAATGATTACCGCATTAGAGGCTTATCTAGTAGGTATGGATTCTATCCATTTTGTAAAGTAATCAATGGTTGTAAGAATCCACTTATGTTGGGCAGAAGAGGATGGGTGAATTTCTCCTATAAAGTCAAGGCCCCATTGTTGGAAAGGAGTTTCAACAAATATGGGCTTTAAGGGTAAAGGAAATAGTTTCATTTTGCCTTCGAATTTTTGGCATTTGTGGCACGAGGTGACTTTCTTTTGGACATCAGAAACTAAGGTTGGCCAATAAAATCCTTCTCTTAGGATCTTGTTGGCAGTGGTCTTCCAGTACAGGTGTCCACCGCAGTCTCCATGAAATTCCTACATCACTTTATCTGCTTCATTTTTCAACAAACAATTTAGTAAAACTCCACCAGCATGTTTCCAATACATATTTTTTTCTAGAATACAAAATTTCATAGCTTTGAGTTTAATAAATCTAGCTTTCATTTTAATCAAACCAGGAGGAGCTTGTAAATGATGTAGAACAAAAATAATGTTTGCACACCAGGGAGAGGTAGCAAAATCTTTTGCTGCATGTGAAGTCACCAACTCATCTAGTTCATTGAATATTGCTAGAAAAGTTATATCCAAAGCATGTAAATTAGATTTGGCCATTAAATTTGCTAAACCCTGACCCTTAATGAGTTTGGTAGGTCAGATTTCAATGTCATATTATAATATAATGGCAATCCACTTACCCGTCTTCCCATGAGGATCGTTTTGGGTCAGTATATCTTTAACCACTGCATTTGGAACAAATGAAATTATATGTGAATGGAGGATATACACTCTAAAATCTTTTATTGCTTTTACCAGGGAAAAAGCTTGTTTTTCCATGATGTCATATTTTAATGCAGCATCTCTCAAAGATTTTCTAAAGAAAACAATAGGTTTTTCATGGCCTTCATTATTTTTTTGTAAGAGAACTGCAACAATGGTATGCTCATGTTGGCCGCTTTAATTGTTTCCACAATTCAAGCGCCACATAAATTGTCAACCTGAGGAAGTCTTTTTATTTCAAAGGTAGTCTCGCACTGGATATGCTCGATTTCGAAAGCAGAAGCAATGTTGTAGTAAAAGAAAGAACACACAGTTATTAATCTCACCAATCTATTGGTTCACACTCTATTTAATCAAAGCTGAGGTCAATTAAGTTATACGGAGATAATCCCTCTATTGCAGTTACAATTCAAATAAAGGAAAATCAATCTGCAAGGAAAGAAATCAATCAACCACAGCAGGAACAGGACCCTATTCCTTAGTGAGGAACTTCAGCACCTGATGCCTGACACCTAATCACACTGTAA
>APFE030231781.1:43941-60886 GCA_000404065.3 Pinus taeda | reverse complement strand
TATGCTGCTTTTGTCAGAGAATATGCTTTTGTACGAATATTACTATAACAAACTCCATGGTAATGGAATATGTCAGAGATTATAACGAACTACAGGTGCCCATTACTTGTCATAAATTCGTTTGAATATTGGATGCTATCCAAGCATCCACTACTCTAGTTACCTGTCACATAGGGCAACCACTACTTGGGCATGTGCGTTTAAATTCGTTTCAACGGTTCCATAATACAATATAATACTTATCGTAATGATTCCATGTAGCGAAGTAAAATTATCTTACGATTTCATTTTCCGGTGCAGAGATGCGTTGCTTGTGAACAAATCAAATGTTGTGTACCAAAAATTCTCCGAGAAATACAGACATGATAAAATGTGGATTGTCATGCAATATATGTACTAATACTGAAGCAACAGAAGATATAATTAAAGGAATTTTTATACGTATTAATACTAAAATAGAAGTTAAAAAATATCGGCCTAGCTTTTGCTTCAAAGATCTAAAATAATCTGTAGGTTAATATCAACCGCTTTGTTCCATCTTATACCATAGTTTGGATCAAATTTTTTTTGTCGTTATAGAGTTTGACAGTGATGAATGGATAACTATTTCAATCCAAAAGAAAATAAAAAAACCACATAAAAACATAAAGAAAGTATCATATGCAATGTTCTGGCAAGTCAAGTACCATTATGTATTTCTTTTATGAATATACATTTTGTTTATGTAGAACATAAATAAAGAATGCAATATATGCAAAGTTCGGGCACATTATGTATTTTTTTCGGTGAATATATATTTAATACACTTATATCTTGATGATTTTTTTTCCCTTATAATCAGTGTGTGAGATTTCAATAGATTTGACCATTATTTTAGGTTATGGTTATTTTTTATTGAATATATAAATTAATTTTATTTATTATTAATACATTCAAAAAATAGTTATTATAAAATTAAATTTAATATTTCAATAATAAAATTAAAAGTATACATTTGTAATAATATGAACTTCTTAATTGTATTTTTTAATATTTAAAACATATTTTTCAGTATACTTAATTTTTTTTCTATGAAATTGATTTAAATTAATTATACTATTAAAATACCACTTATTATAAAAATGAAAATAATGAAAAATATAACAATGCTTAGATAAAATATTATGTTAATTAAATAGTATTTAGAAAATATATTTCATTTAAAAAAATAAATATGATAAAGCTATAAAAAAAAAACCCAAAAATAATAATATGAGCAAATGAAGAAAGAACTAAAACCTATGGACCAATTATTATAATACAATCAACCAACTTCAAAAAATGTAAAAAGAGAAAAGATTATAAAAACATTTTAAGTAGACTCATATACAACCACTAAAATAACTTATGTGTGTGGCTTAACACATTTTTTAAGGTTGTAACAAGTATGCATTTATGTATTTATGTTTAGACGAAGTCATTCTTCTGAGTTTTAGTTAAGCCTAGAATCCAGCTCTATGTCTAAGTATTCCTTGACTCTCCGCAACTATGCTTACTTGGTAAGGGATGGATTTTTAAATCGATAGAAATGAATATTTGAAGCTTAAATTTCTTGGAATGTCTAGGTGACTTTTAGTTTCTTCTCACAATATATTTAGACAAGTCTCCTCTTTATTGATAATCTGAAGCAATATTGTCATTAAGCTAAGAGGCTAGTTTAGTAGAGAGGCTTATTCTAAAGCCCTGTATGAGGGGGATTTGTAAGTTTGTTTGTTGGTCGGTCCCCTTTTAAAATAAAATTTAAAATTTAAAATTATGTTTTAAATAGAAAAATAATGTAGCCTATCATAAAAATAAATGAATAAAAGTAAGAAAATATATGAGTATCACTTCTAAATATTTTACTTTTCAAAAATATTTCAACAAGAGATTTAAATAAACTATTTGAAGATCTATCTCAAGTAATTTATGTGGATATGAACTTCATATATACTTATATATAGAAATAATTTTTCTCAAATAAAACATTCTAATGTTGTATATAAAAAACTATTCAATTTTATCAATAAAATATTTTAACAGGAATTAATATGGACAGATACTTAAAAATATATTTAATAATTAAAACTACTTTAATTTGCTTGACAAAATGTCTAGATATACATGTGATGTATGTATAAAAATGCTTATTTGTTCCTATATGTATACTCTATTTATCATTCAAAAATACAATTTAAACACTAAGCAAACACATTGTATTTTACACTATAAAAAAAATTTCACACGAAATTTGATCGGTCTCAGCTCATGTTAAAATTGAAATGTATATTTATTTGACATGCATTTAAATATTGTATAGTTATTATTTTATTAAAAATACTCATATTATAATGTATTTGTTTTATAAAAATTGCTAGAATGTATACCTTTATTTTTTATTTTTTTAAATTACACTTTAAATAGAATTATGAGGTTTAATTCTTTTATTAAAATAGATTTCAAGTTTATAATGTCTATAAAATTGTATATTATAACCATATATATTTATTACAAGAATAAGTTTCACTTAATGCTAAGTAATGTTAAGTCAAGTCAAGTTTATAAATTAGATTTAAGCTTTGTGTTTTAGGCTTATGATTATGCGAGGGAGGGAGGAAGAAAAAGGAGCGAGAGAGATATATGGAGAGTGGGGAATTAGAGAGAGAGTGGCTCAAAGAGAGAGAGAGTGTCAGAAATTGAGATAGATGTTAAGAAAAGGAGTGTCAAGGGGGAGGGAGAATGAGAAAGAGGATGATACATAAAAAGAGAGAGGGAGAGAGAGAGATAGAAATAAATGGAAAGAGGGAAGGAGTGAAAGAGATATAGAGAAAGGGGGAGAGAAAGAGGGAAACAAAGAGAGAGGGAGAGGGGGAGAGAGAGAAGGTGGGAGGGTTATTGAGAGAGAGTTGGGGATATTGAGAGAGAGAGAGAGAGAGAGAGAGGGATATACATAGTGCAAGTGGGAGAGGGAAGAGTGAAGAGAGGCAGTGAAAGTGAGACAAGGATGGAGAATGTGAGAGAGACATTGGGAGAGAGAGACAGTAAAAGAGAGAATGAGGTAGAGAGATAGAGATAGGGGGAGAGAGAGATATAAAAAGAGAGAGAATGAGAGAGGAAGTAAGAAAATGAGAGTGGGAAAATTAGAGAGGGGGAGAGGTGAAGAGTTTTACAGAGAGAGTGAGGAGGATATAATCTCAGAGAGTATGTGAGAGAGACATTATGAGAGTGAGAAAGAGTAATATTGGGAGGTAATGAGAGAGTGAAATAGCAACAGAAATGGGGAGAAAGTGAAAGAATGGTGAGAGAGAGAAGGAGACAGGGGCCAAGGGGGGGGGAAGTAGAAATGGAGCGAGCAAGAGACAAAGAGATAGTCAGGTTGAGATAGGAAGAGAGAGAGGGAGAGGGGGAAAGGGAGAGTAAGACACAGATAGAGAAGGTGATATATTGACAAAGAGATATAGAAAAGGATAAAATTTCACAGAGAGAGTGAGAGAGAGACATAGTAAGAGTCAGACATAATGATTGAGAAACAATGTGAGAGAGAGACAGGAGTGAGAGCTAATAGCCAGAGTTATAGGGAGTTGGAGAGAGAATGAGAGAGGGAAAAAGGTATGGATTGAGGGAGGGCCTATTTTGACCTTTCAACATTCTTTCAGAATATATTCATACAAATTTTTCATTTATTAACCATCTGAAGTAATATTCTCATTGGCATTTATTGCAGAAAGGATTTTTTGAACTAGCATCTCCCATCTTTGCTCATGAATCTCTATTCCCTAACTCCCATGATGAGAACCATGAATTTATGTTAAAACCTTTGGCATGTTGAATCTTCAAAATTTTTGTTATTTTCCACATAGAATTTTCAGAGATGAGGAAGAGGACAAGGGGGATGTACTTTGTTTGAATCGATCATTGAAAATTGTAAATGAGATGAAAAGCAACTCTATGGTTTCATTTGATTCGTTTGATGCTAACTCTAGTTTTCGTAGATTTTATTTTCATTGAGTATTACTTCCCATGATTTTATTTTCATGGTAGGATAGGAATCTTTTCTATATAATGTATTATTGTTTACGTTGTTTGAACATATCATTAACAATTTTAAATTAGAAAGGGAAAAAATAGGGTTCTATTTAATTTATATGTTTATAAACAATGTTTTTTTTTTAATTTCACTGTGTAGCAAACATTTTCCTTTTGGGAGATATTTAGTTTTCTTTATAAAAAAAAACTCCTTTGTTTCAATATCATTTTATCTATCTTATGTAAATTTGTGTGGTTGAATATATCTTTTTCAAAGGAATAGCCTTACATGGTTAATGATTCTCTAGGTCATATATATGATTACACACCATGAAATGCCTACTGTGTGGATCTTTTCTTAGAAATTTATTTATTTTAAATCATGTTTTTACTTGGTTTATTTTCTATACATTTATCTCATTGAACATGTGTGACTCTATGGACGAATATTTTTCTAGTTATTTATTTTACCCTAAATGATATTTGTGTAAACATATTCAGACCATTTTTTGTAAGTAACACTTGAAGATTTGATGTTGAGTAATATTTATTTTCATATTTTTAATTGAATATATTACAAATATATCATAATGATATCGATTCCCTTTCAATGAAGAATTCGTCGTTTGCATTTTACTTTTGTTTTCGAGGTTGTAGTTTTTTAACAACTTTGTTTTTTTCATTTCCGCTAAAACTTTATAGGATACACAATATAATTTATTGTGTAGGTGAGCAAACCTAGATCTACCCTAAATCCACATCAAATATTTCGAGGTGCAAGCCTCTTTTGTGGCTGCAAAGCTTGGGGAAAGCTTTGCAACTAGAAAGGTGTAATCAATATATTAGCTTAATAGATTCAAATTTAAGATGCATCTAGGATTTTTTTTTACCATATGTATTATAAGGATTGTATGGATTTTTTATAAAGGATGAATTGATGTCTCATACATTTAATATTAAGTTATGTAACTATGATAATGTTAAGAGTGTTGAATATAATTGTGTTTATCACATAAAATCATATAAATAATATGATTAATATTGATACATAGAAAGAAATATTGTTCATATTTTTTTTACCTACAACATTAAATGGTGACCAAAATGCATAAACTATTATAAAATTTTAGATAATATTGTTTAGTTTTAAATAAACTATAAATGTTTAACTTTATATCTTATTATTTTGAAATTATAATTTCAACAATACTCATGAATTTTGGATTGAAGTAAATGATCAAAATTATAATTCAAATAACAACATAAATAACTAATAAGATATTATCTTTACCTTCTCTTCACCAAAAATGTTGAAAATGTAGTTGTTATTTATTTTAGAGAAGCGGGATAAAATAAAGGGTTTTGTTTGGTATTATATTATTTTGCACTAACATAAATATATTTCAAGACAAAATTCATCCTTTAAAGAAAGGGTAGAAAATTCATTTCTATGTTGATATTTCAACTAAACTAGATTTATGACTAGTTTAAAACAACGAAGTGGAAAATAACTTTCATTACCTCAAACAATCCCTACATTTCACTTTCTAGGTAAAGACACATGTTTACATCTCTATTAATCCCTCTATAGTTTTATCCATTATACATAGATATATTATTGGTATCGGAGATAGATATATGATTGGTAAACTCTCTCACTTTTCAACTTCTATTGGTAGCAGGCAGATATCTGGTGAAATGCATAATCAATGGCCATTGAGTTCAAAGATCCATAGTTTCCTAGAAGTTTTACACCACTCAAAAGATTGTGTTTTTTTAATTCTTGGTGCAATCAAGCATAGTATATAAATGAAAGAACTAGATAATAAGTTACTAGCTCGCCAAATAATTTTTAAGAACTTCTCTATATCTCAACGAGAATCTTCTATATTTTCAATGATGGTATATCTTATTTATATCCATATGTCTATGAATATGAAACCATACACATTAGTGTTACAATTCATGGAATGAAATAATCACATGTGTACCTAAATGTTTGAAAAATATTCTTGAGACAAAGATCAAAATAGTACCCTTGAGAGCATAATTAAATCTAGCTTCTAGTAATTACACATCTCCCTTATACAAGGATGTAGATCACCAATCATGCAATCAATATATTTTAATATTTAATTCCATTTATTAATATTATATTTTAAAAAGTTTTTATAAAAAATATTGAAAGGTTGTTGATCTGATTTTCTCTGAATGTCGCACTTATCCATACTTCAATGATTAATGACATCATAAATGAAACTAGAAATTGGTCGGTTCCTATATATGATAGATTTGTTTAGTCTATATCTTGGTTTCATAAGAGTACAAGGGAAATTTTTTATTTTAGTGGCATGTTTTTACAAGCTTCCAACAAAACATGTATAGTCTCGAACATTATTTAAATAAAAAAATATTAACACATAAATTTAATTTATATAAATTTTATGAGAAGCTAATGTGATTGTAGAAATTATTTTTAAACTATATTTTTTTTCATTATATATATTTAAAATTTTGAATTCCAATTGTATCCATTAACTAATTTATTAAAAGTATATATTTGAATCCAAAATTCATTTGCAAACATAAATAATATATTGAGAATGCATCCTTCTTTCATTATATTATACCAATCTAACTTGCAGATGCATATTATTGGTCAATCCACATATGTATATATATTTTTTAAATACTTGTGATTTTGTTTTTTACTTTTTTAAAAATTTAAAGTAATATATAATTGAAAACCTTTCATCGTTTAGTTTCTTATCATTCTCTAACCCAATGAATGCTTGTAACAAGTTCAACCCCTATTTATGTCATTCCATTCAGTTGTTTAGTCATTAACATTTTCCACATGTATCATTATTTATAAACTAGTGATCTTTCTTGGATGGCTATAGATGTTTTTTTTCCATTTTTGTTGATTTGAGAACTTTCATTATTTCATAAGATTACATTGGTTTATATAATTTTCTATGATCCTATTGTCCTCACCCATACCCTATTTGCTGGCCTGTAGGTAATTACTAAAAATTATAGGCAATTACCAAAAATAATTTTTTAACTAGAACAAAAAAGACATATTATATTAGAATACCTTCAATATTAATATGCTCCTAGATACAATTACAAATAATATGAATTTATAGGGCACTATGCTCGAGTTTGGATCATGGTGATGGAGGAGGCCTAATGTCACAGTGGATGTGCTTCACCATATAGCCTATATCCCTTCGAAGTGATCCAATTTATGTTATAAGAGCCATTGTACCCTTTTCATGCTACACCAATAATCAAGAATATATGAATGGTTTCTTTACAACTCATTCATGACACTAACAATTGTATTCTTGTCTTCATGTCAGTCTTTGTTGAGTTTCTCCATAGGTTGGGTGATATGTCGAAATTGACTAATAAGGTTGTATTGGGAGGAAATAAGTCCTAAATAATAAGGGTGTGCACTAGAATGGGGTAGAGGGTCTCACCATGTCCCAAATCTCCCACAAGTTGTCATCCTTGTTGATCCCTATCTACAGTTCCATTTCTAGCTCTACCTCATTGATAAAGCATTGCACTCCAAGCCATATAAAAATATTTCTTACAAACCAAACAACTATTTCCACAAAAGAAATCAATACACCTAGATAGAACACCCCCATAACCCAAATATGTACATTATAGACATATATAAGTGGTTAGGGATAGCATTCACAACATAAATCAATAATCACACCAAACCCTCCATCTAAACACTAGAAACTCAAGGTCCTTATAAAACGAGGACAACCACTTGATGCTAGATGAGTCTCTGTATTCTAGTCCACCCACTAACAAAATTCACCCCATCACCAAAACATAAACTGTGGACTAAACCAAAACCTCGCAAACAATCATAATATTAACCAAGAAAATAAAGATCCAATGTCCATGGTTAATTAAGAATAAGGTCAATACTAGTGAATTATGGTAGTTCTTAATTGCCACCAAGATGAATACATAGATGATGAGATCAAGACATATATAGTGAACTTAGCTTAGTGATGTATAAACCATTGACATACCCCTCTGTGAAAAATATTTCCTGGTACATCCTATTGTTTCTCTAGTGTGTATCATTTGACCAAGAGCATTATTTTTTCTACCACCTAGCATTGTAAAACCAAAAGGAAACTTATTTTAAAGAGTCAAATGAGTCCTTTGACTAGACAAGCTTGGAATGATCCTAGCATCACCTTATACCTTATATAATTTTGTATTTCCCATATTAATTCTCAGTTGTTCCCTAGTTTGAGCACGCAAATCCTCAAGTCCCATGCCTGAACCAATGCAGCTACTCCCACCCCCTTCATCTTGTTGAAAGTAATAAAAAATAATCTCATCAATTAACATAAATTCACATGTTCTTACATGGCTTGGGGGTGTCAAGACAACCATCCTTAATTATAATTAAGGTCAAGTTAGTGGCAGGAACCTCCGTGAGCCTCACTTCGTGATATTTTTTCAATGCCAATGGGCGGCTATCAATATGTATTACTTGCATGTCTATTGGATCTTAATTCGTGATTGAAATCTCCACCATCTTAAGGGGATCCCCTATTGGGTAAATATGGAATGAGGAATGCAACATGCAACCACATGGTTGAGACTTAAAATGCATTGGACATTTTTTTAACTATATCATAGTTATTTCATTTTTAGTCTTTCTACATAATCCATTATTATGAAGATATACTCTAGTAACTGATTATATGTTAATTTTTTATTTTAATATATTTGGATGAAAGTGGGATGCATTACATTTATACATTAAAAAAAACATTGATTGGATGATGGAATGTATTGAGTGATGGAAACAATAAACTTATGGTAAATTATCACGGCATGGTGTGACTACATTGGTCAATGAAGTTGAACGTGAGAGAGACACCAACAATATTGCGAAAGAAATTGATTTATAAAATGGTTTAAAACTTAAATGGGGTATCATGTCCACCCTTATTATTTTTTTTAATATTATGTTGATTTATATCGTCTATTTTTTTTAATTGCCATAAATTATAGGTATAAGTATTTTTATCAATTGAGAATGTGTTTTTCACATGCATGACATTACACAATTAAAACAATACGATGTTATGTGGTGTAATGTCCACAAATTCTACATCAAAAATTTGGATGAAAAGATGAAAACTTCTAATATTGGGATTTTCGAATTATTTTAGGTTACTAATTCTTGCTTAAGAACTGATAGACATCCAGAAGTCTCTCAAAATAGATACTATTATTTGCAATATATACTCTAATATGACTTTAAATACTTCAAAACATTTTTGTTCTACGTTAAATGGTAAAAGTACAAATGAATGAATGTGATCTTGACATGATTGTTGTTCAACATGGTAATTGATTTATCGTGGTTAATACAATAAAGATTAAGATTATATGTGATGTTGGATGCTGATATGGAGGGTTTGTTGCAGCCCTCGCTCACATCACTCTCAATTTCCAAATACCCTATTTTCTAGTATAAATAAGAAAATAGGTGGAATCGTTAGAAATGTAGCACACAATTTTAGGAAACAAGGGCACAATTAAAATTACAACATAAATTAAGATACAAAAAAATATCTTAGACATTCTAAGTATTACAACATTTCTTTTTAGTGCACCCTAGCAAAGACAATAGGTCCTTCCATGTCCTAGCTAGACAATCTACCATGTACAATTTCTGGCCAACAATATTGTAGGCTATCAAGGAATCTCTCTAAGATATCCTAGGACCTTCAAATGTTGGAGTAATTTTCTAAGGATTTGTCTCACAAATATCAGGTCATTCAATGTGCCAATGCTATTGTTGCAATACTTCTCTTAACTTTATCTCACACAAACCCTAGTGACCATAGTCTAGACAATAGTTAACCCTTGCATCACAAAATAAAATGACCACAATATGATTACAACAAAAATACATGGATTATATAGTGATAAAGTTGCAAGAATGCGGACACTCTCCTCATTTTATAAGATAGGTGAGTTATCCCAACAATATAAAATGGACCAAGTGCACAAAAACCTAATATAAGCTATTAGGGTATATCCACATCAATAGTAATTTATTGAATATATACAAGCATAATGTGGTGGTTGGAATCCACCTCCAATGTGGTGGGGTCTCTAAGCTAAGGCTCCACATTTCAGTCAATCCTCATTACATCGTTTTGTTCTCTCTATAAAAAGGCTCTAAGCTTTAGTGCTCGACAGCATATCCTAATTTAAAACAAAATCCATGTATTACACTCTACAAGCAAGAATCCCTCAATAGAGCCACTCAACATCTTAGACTATGTTGTGTCCTTGTAGTGGTCCTAGTGGGAAGTCTACTTATCCTAGTGCATGTTAAGATCCTATCATCAACGTCATGCATGTAATGTAAATGATAATTTAACATATGATATCTTCTAAAATCTATATGATTTTAGTGGCAAAAGACACCTTTACACATATATCAAGGACAATCATCCATTTATAGAGAGATATCTAAATTTTGAAAGACCAAAATAGTCTATGCTATATCAAAGCGATTAATATTTCCTGGTTCAATCCACATAACACAAAGTTTACCAATAACATAGTGTAAACACCTTGATACAAATAAGAAAGCTAATACTTCTTCTCAATGAGGAAAATAATTTTAGCAAAAAGAGTACTCTCCCTCTAAATATCCATTGCACCTTTTGAAAAAATTTAGCCACCATACTTTCGAAATAAATCCATAATGGCATGAAAAGAACCATATCCCAAACACTAATCCACATTAAGGAATCACAATAGACCACCTCTGAAAAAATTGAATTCCCACTGATGGAAGAATTCCATTAAATATGGTTAGAATATATCCTAGGAGGCATACTTAGCTTCATCAATAATTACATCCATATTTAAATCTTTTAGGATGAAAGGGTAAATATGTAATGCTTACTCAAGTTTCCTTTTATGGTTCTAGATCTAGCCCATATTTACATCGATATCATATTTTTGGACAATGTCCTTCTCACTCCTTTGAGTAACTAAAGGAATTTATTGTGATCTTGAAGAACATGCATCCTAATAAAAATTCAAATATTGATTCACTACAATGATTTGTTTTTCTTGAATGTATATCTTGTAAGTTTTATATGTCACACTATATACAACAAAAATATTGTTGATACTCGAGGATTCCTACTCATCCTCTTTTCAATACGAACATGAATATATACTAGATGGTGAAATACAAAGAAATGTGATACATTTTGTTTCATACAAATGAATTCCTCCTTCAATTTTTTTCTTTAAAGATATTTTTCAAAAAACTCTTCAAAATATAAATTTTGGTTTTATAGGATTATGCCTAAGACACTTGGGAAAATATAGGTCATTTATCCTATACTTCATAGCGTCAATGATATAATTGTTCTTTATTTATACAACTCCATTTTTATACTGATTGTCAGCCATATTCAACTCTCTGCTCATCCCTGGATCCCTACAAACAGAGTTAAAGTTCAAGGGATTTAGTTGCCTCCATTTCTTTTGAAAAGTAAATAATCTTCTACCCTATCTATTTTTCAAACATGGACATAAAACATTGTGATGTTACATAATGTTTCATCCATAGTTTTCATAAACATATATTTATTCTATTTTATTGCAAATTATCAATGAAATCATAATAATACATGTTAGCTTTCAAATAATGAGAGACATAAATCCATACATATTAAAGTGGATTAACGTGCAAGTCTTCATGGATATTTCTTCTTTTGCCATTGATTTAAAATGTGTTTTCGACATGCTTGATAAGCAAACATACATTACATAAATCCTACATTGATTTAAGGATCTTCATTTCTCTAAAATTATTTGGGAGATCGAGTTTAATTAGTGTAATGTTTGATGATAATATACTATTCAAAATATCAAAATAGAAGAAGTGTTGTAATATTCCAAACCATTAATATACGGTGTATAGGAAAAGGATTTTTAACAAAATTCCCTCACGTAACCTATGAAATTATTCAGTAACAACCCTTAGATTTAAGGAAAATGTCATATTTGTTTGCAAATGTGAATTGATACAATTTTATCTTGAGGACATAATTGAGATACAATCGATTTTTTGTATCCTAATTATGGATTTATATTATTTGTATTTTCTTTTTAGAATTTATTCAATTTTATACATACATACATAACAAATTGGAAAAATTCTACACAGAGAAATATAATTTTTCAATTTTTATTCCCTTGTAATAATACTTGGTGGATCCAAATTATTAGAAAATCAGAGATAAACACTGAGAGAATATTTCAATAACATTTAACAATTGTCGATCAACTATAAAGTAAGCAGTAATTCTAACACATGTTCCATTTGTAATATCCCCATCTAGCCTACGTGGCATAACTATTTTCTTAACATAAAGTAAATTATTTAAATCCCGATTTGTTGATACAATGAAGAATTTGGTGTTCAAGATGATGAAATCTACTGTAGAGTAATTAAAGTTATATTATGTTTTAATTTAATTATCACACAACATTCACAATTAACATCCGTTCATATTTTTTTATGGAATATGTAAATATAAGTGAATGTTGTATTTTTGAAACTTTATACACATTTTATAAAATTTAGTTTAATATTAAAAATATATATTTTTTACTATTATTAATATTAATGTATTTTTAATTATAAATACAAATATTAAAACTATAATAAACTTTAAATAAAGTTTATAAAACTATTATTTTTATTATTAATAAAATAAATTTAAAATAGTCTTAATAATAGAAAGTTTAATATGCTTATGACCACATGTAACAATGCTTTATGTTCTTCCAAATGATTCTTGTTGAAGTTTGTTATGAGAATTTAGATAATATACACTACAACTCTTTTTGCAAAATTGTAATACAATAGAATTACACTGTAGTACAATTGTTAAAGAAAAGCTCAGATAGTGTACGAATGAGTTTCAAATCTAGGTTTTGAGTTTTTGATTGAGGTGAAGTTTCCTATGAGAGTTTAGCCAACATAGGCTACAACTCTTCTTGAAAATTTGTAATATAATAGAATTGCAATGCAATCCACTTGTTAAAGAAAAACTAACATAGTGCACAGATGAGTTTCAAATTAAGGTTTTGAGTTTTAAATTAAGGTTTAATTAAAATAGCGGAATTAGTTTCAAATTTAGGTTTTGAGTTTTAAATTAAGATTTAATTAAAAATAACCAAGGACATACTTATCTGTATTAAAGATGACAGTAAACAAACTCTTTGACTGTGAGTGATTGACAGATATTTTATAAAAAAAGGTTTGGGTTCTTTGAATATTACAATAATTATACATTAATAAATTTTATATTAAGAATACAAATATTAAAAATATAATTAATTAAATTAATAAGTACTAAGAATCCATATGTTTAAATAGAAATTAACATATCAAAACATAATTCTACCATATAATATTAACTAATATATGAAATCACAGTCAATAAATCTATTATTAGTAAAATAAACTTAATAGAATATGTTTAGTAAATATACTCTATAAAATTAGGTTTATCATTAATATATTATTATCTATAAATACAAATATTACACATATATTAATATATAAAAAATGATACATTATTAGAAATACTTCTAATACTAATCACATTTAAGCTATAATATTAACATTAATAAAAGTTAATTAATAAAATTTATGTATTATCATTAATATTCATAAATAATGTTCATAATAGTTACATTTTAGACATTAATAATAATAATAATTAAATATAATATTGACAATAAAAATATTAACATTAATGTTATTAATAATAAGGTTCATATATTCTTAATAATTCAGAAGAGTATTATTTATGTAATAATATTTTTAAATGTAATAATTTGATATAATTTGTTAACTAGCTCAAATTGTTAATGTGGATAACATAATCATTAATGGTTAACTTTAATTAATTATAATTCATCAATTTCAATCTTATTAAACAGTAGCAATTATAGTAGGTCATAATTAATCATTTATTGATGTATTAAGCCACATGAAGTATTAATAGTTAGATTATTAAATAATATATAAAACCATAATTTATGAATATCAATACTATTGATTATTTATTAATATTATTAAGTTAAAGAATTAATATAATGTAATATACATACAACAATACCTTTTTTATATTAGTAAAATATAATATATATTAATATAATGTTAATATATAATACTAGTATAATATATATTAATATTATTGTTAATATATTAGTATTAGTAATATCATTAATGTTAGTATTACTATTAACATTGATATTAATGTGTGCCTCTTAATCTCAAATATGTGTTATAATTTAAATAGCCATGGCCATTAAAACATGTGCCTTACGATGCAGCAGAACTTTTGAGGCTATAGTTATACCACACCCTAAAAATTATTTAGGTTTAAATTTTAGTGTTAATATAATGTGACATAGTTCTGATGTTTATGTCATCTAATAATAACTGGCATATATATTGTGAACTTTTGTAGCCATATTTGTAACCCACCCTAAAATTCTTACTGTGTACATATATTATGGATATATTCTAGAATGATTGTTGGAGCTTTAGAGGCGTAACTGCAACATGTAGCCACCCTGTCTCTCCTTTGAGATAAGCTACCATTGCCCGAGCTAGTTTATTTCTATTTTATATGTAAGCATATTTCAATTCTTTGTTATTAATGACATGAAGTTTTATTTCTTCTTCAAATCTATGTTTATGTTTATATTTTTATTCTATTGCATTCTTGCATAAGTTTGGATCATCATAACATGCACTAGGAGTAAAATCACTCCTCCCTAGGACCACTATAAGCACATGTCATAGTCTAAGATGCTAAATTGTTGTATTGAGGGATTCTTTCTTGGAGAGTGCAATACTTGGAGTTTGTTTTGAATTAGGACATGATGAGGAGAATTAAAGCCTGGGTCGTCTTTTAGAGAGCACAAAACCATGTCACGAGGAGTGACTGAAATGTGTATCCTTAGCTTAAACACCACAAAACTTTGGAGGTGGCTTCCAACAACCACATGACACTTGTACATATTCACTAAACTACCCTCATGTGGATATAATGTAATAACTTATATTAGGTTGTTGCACAATTGAGCCATTTTCTATTATTTTCCTAATTTACCTATCTTATAAAATGGGGGGAGTGTCATCATTCTCACAACATAGTCACTAGATCATCCATATCTTCTTGATGTAATCATATTGTAGCCCTTCTTTTTGTAATGCGAGGGTTGAAGCTTGGGTGGATTATTGGAAAGCAGGGTTTGTAAGACTTTAGTAAATGATTTTAATAAACACTTAAATAAAAGTTTAAAATACATTTTAAAATGTTATAAAATGATTACGGTTTAGGGTTTAGAGTTTTGGATTTAAGGTTTAGGGTTTAGGGTTTACGGTTTAAGGTTTGGGGTTTGGGTTCAGGTTTAGGGTTTAGTGTTTAGAGTCTACATCATTTTAGTAAATTCTTTTAATAAACACTTAAATAAAAGTTACGAAACAATTTTTAAAATGCTATAAAATGGCCAGGGTCTAGGGTTTACAGTGTAGGGTTTAGGGTTTACGTTTTGGGGTTTAGTGTTATGAAACCAGCTCAAGAAAAGATAGAAAAAATAGATCAATGCCTTTGTCAAATCTGTCTTCAAATCGGCCATGTCTCTCTTCAAATCTCTCTTCAAATCTATCTTCAAATCATCCATCTTAGCTTCCATGCCCTTTATCTTAGATTCCACGCCAGTTATCTTAGCTTCTGTTAGATTTTGTGAGCATGACACTTGTTGCACTTGTTCTTGTAATTTTGATATATCATGTAGCATTTCTTCCTCTTCTTCATGAGTCATGCTAGGGCTTTCAGGTTCCTTACTAGGTGTTTGCATTTTCTTTCCTCAGGGCATCCATTACAGATAATAATGCTCTACTATGCCCTTTGAATTCCTTCAAAATAATTTTTCAAACAAATCTTAAGCAAAAGTTTAAAAGAATTTACACACCTTTTTCACTTTGTAGGAGCTCGATATTGCCTCTGATGTATCTCTGTCTTTTCAGATTATCCAGTTCTAAAATTACGACCACCTGCAGTAGCCCTCTGTGTTCTCTTTCCTATGCCACCAATCTGATCCAAATTGGATTCTCCAAGGAAGAGTTATGCAAAATCTCCCACAGTGACCTAGTTATAGACTAGTTCAATAGAGTGAACTTGTACGATGTGCCACGAGTCATTTTTTTGACCTTTGGCTCTAAAAAATATACAAGAAACTATAGTCCGACCTCTTTCTGCACCTTCTTACGAAATTTCAATTGGATGGTTAGAGATAAAGTTATGATGATTTTCCCCAGGTCACTTGTTTGGAATAAAATTTAGGAGTCTGCAAGAAGACCAACTTCCTCAGATCATATCTCCGCAAATATTGTGCGAACAACTCTGAAATTCAGTCCCGAGATTTAGTGAAATTTCTTCTCAAATGGGTTTTCTTTTTAGCCTTTGAAACTTCGTAGAAAAAAATTTATAGTGAAAATGCCACGATGACCTGTTTGGAGCAGTGAAACCCTAGAATCCAAAGCTCTCATACCAACTGTTATGAAACCAGCTCAAGAAAAGATAGAAAAGATAGATCAACGCCTTAGAATTCAGCCTCTTCAAGGGGTAACCTCCTTTACATTCCATAAATGAACAATTCTTGAATGATACAAATGAAAAGACCTCCTTTCTATATATAGGAGTCTAAGGGGTCATAACATAACCAGAGCTGACATAACAATAATAATGTAAGGGCACAATAATAATAATAGTGGGCTTCT
>APFE030231781.1:26599-43536 GCA_000404065.3 Pinus taeda | reverse complement strand
GGACAATAGGGGCACAACAATATTAATAAGGGATGCAACTACAATATTAATGGGGTAATCACTAGTATTATAGGGACCCAAGATTTAGGGTTTATGTTTTTGTGTTTAGGGTTTAGGGTTTTGTGTTTATAGTTTAAGGTTTATAACGCTTTAGTAAATTCTTTTAATAAAAATTTAAATAAAAGTTACAAAATTCTTCCTAAAGTATTATAAAATTGTTAGGGTTTATGGTTTAGGGTTTAGGGTTTACATTTTTCAGTTTAAGTTTTAGGGTGTATGGTTTAATATTTATAACAATTTAGTAAATTATTTTAATAAACACTTAAATAAAAGTTACAAAACACTTTTAAAAATGTTATAAATGGTTAGGGTTTAGCGTTTAGTTTATAGGGTTTAGGGTTTGGGGTTTGGAGTTTAGGATTTAGGGTTTATAAAATTTTATTAAGCGCTTTTAATAAACACTTTAAAAAGGTTACAAAACACTTTTTAAAATGTTATTAAATGATTAGGGTTTATGGTTTAGGGTTTGGGGTTTGGGGTTTAGGGTTTAGGGATCAGGTTTTATAACACCTTAGTAAATTATTTTAATAAACACTTAAATAAGAGTTACAAAATTATTTTTAATAAATCATGAAATTCTTAGATTTTATGGTTTGGGGTTTAGCGTTTAGTGTTTATGATTTAGGGTTTACAACACGCTTGTTAAAATTTTATAAAATGCTTAGGGTTTAGGGTTTAGGGTTATAACACTTTATTAAATGCTATTTTAAAATGTTGTAAAATTTATTTTAAGAAGTTATAAAATTCTTAGTGTTTAGGGATAGGGTTTATGGTTTAGGGATTGGGATTTATAACACTTTGATAAATTCTTTTAATAAGAACATAAAAAATAGTTAGAAAACATTTGTTAAAATGTTATAAAATGCTTAGGCTTTAGGGTTTAGGATTTAAAATTCTATAAAATGCTCATGGTTTTGGGTTTAGGGTTTGTAACACTTTAGTAAATGCTTTTAATAAGCACTTAAAAAAAGTAAGAAAATGCTTGTTAAAATGTTATAAAATACCTACGGTTTAGAGTTTAGGCTTTAGGGTTAAGGGTTTTGGGTTTAAAATGTTATAAAATGCTTACATTTTAGGATTTAGGGTTTATAACATTTTAGTGAAAGCTTTTAATAAACACTTCAAAAAAGGTTGTGAAAAGCTTGTTAAAATATCATTGAATGCTTAGGGTTTAGGTTTATGGTCTAAAATGTTATAAAATGCTTAAGTTTTAGGGTTTAGGGTTCATAAGGCTTTAGTAAATTATTTTTGTAAACACTTAAAGAAAGTTACAAAACACTTTTCGAAATGTTATAAAATGCTTAGTTTTTAGTTTTTAGGGTTTAGGGTTTAGGACTTATAACACTTCAATAAATTCTTTTAATAAACACTTAAAAGAAGGTTACAAAATAGTTTCTAAAATTTTATAAAATGCTCAAGGTTTAGGGTTTAAAATGTTATAAAATGCTTAGGGTTTAGATTTTAGTGTTTAGGGTTTATAAAACTTTAGTAATTCCATTTCATAAACACTTGAAAAAGGTTACAAAATGCTTATTAAAATGTTATAAAATGTTTAGGGTTTAGTGTTTTAAAATGTAACAAAACACTTGCTAAATTGTAATAAAATGCTTAGGGTTTAGGGTTTATAATAATTTAGTAAATTCTTTAAATAAACACTTAAAAAAGAAGTTACAAACACTTGTTCAATTGTTATAAAATACTTAGGGTTTAGGGTTTGGGGTTTAAAATATTATAAAGTGCTTATGGTTTGGGGTTTAGGGTTTAGGTTGGGGGTGTGGGTATTAGGGTTTTGGGCTTATGGTTTATAATTCTCTAATAAATTCTTTTAATAAACACTTATAAAAAAGTTAGAAAACTGTTTTTAGGGTTTAGGGTTTTTTGGGGATTTTAGGGTTTACGGTTTTTTTAGGGTTTAGGTTTTTTAGGGTTTAGGGTTTCTTAGGGTTTAGGGGTTCGTGTTTAAGGTTAAGGGTTTATATACTAGGGATTTAGGGTTTATATCACTTTAGTAAATGGTTTTAGTAAACACTTAAAGAAGAGTTACAAAACACTTTCTAAAATGTTATAAAATCCTTAGGTTTTTGGGTTTTAGGTTTAGGGTTCAGGGTTTAGGTTTTGGAGTTTAGGGTTTAGAGTTTATAAGACCTTAGAAAATTCTTTCAAGCCTTAGGTTTTAGGGTTTATGGTTTAGAAGACCTTAGTAAATGATTTTAGGGTTTATCCTTTAGGCTTTAAGCATTATGATATAGGGTTTGGGGTGTAGGGTTTAGGGTTTAGGTTTTATGACACTTGAGTAAATTATTTTAATAAACACTTAAATAAAAGTTACATAACACTTTCTAAAATGTTATAAAATTCTTATTGTTTAGGGTCTACCATTTGGGGTTTACAATTTGGGATTTAGTGTTTCGGTTTTAGGGTTTAGGTTTTAGGGTTTATGGTTTAGGGTTTTTGGTTTAGGATTTATAACACTAAATTTACAAAATTATTTTTAAAATATTAAAGAAAATAGATTTTAGTGTTTAGGATTTCTAACACTAAAGTTACAAAACACTTTTTAAAATATTAAAAAAATAGAGTTTAGGGTTTAGGGTTTAGGGTTTCAGATTTATAACACTTTAGTAAATTATTTTAATAAACACTCAAATAAAAGTTTAAAACGCTTTTTAAAATGTTATAAAATGATTAGGTTTTAGGTTTTATGGTTTGGGGGTTTAGGGTTTAGGGTTTCCGGTTTATGGTTTAAGGTTTATGACACTTTAGTAAATTCTTTTAATAAACACTCAAATAAAAGTTGCAAAACAATTTTTAAAATGTTGTAAAATTCTTAGAGTTTAGGTTTTAGGGTTTATAACACTTTAGTAAATGATTTTAATAAACACCTAAATAAAATTTAGAAAATTCTTTTTAAAATGTTATAAAATACATAGGGTTTAGGTTTTAGGGTTTTAGGTATACTGTTTGAGGCTTAATAAAAACATAAATAAAAGCTACAAAACGATTTTTAAAATGTTATAAAATTATTAAGTTTTAGGGTATATGGTTTAGAGTTTGGGGTTTACAGTTCAGGGCTTAAGTTTTAGGGTTTATAACAATTTAGTAAATTATTTTAATAAAAGGTTAAATAAAAGTTACAAAATACTTTTCAAAATGTTATAAAATACTTATGGTTTAGGGTTTGGGGTCTTCATTTTAGGTTTTAGGGTTTAGGGTTTATGGTTTATAACACTTTAGAAAATGCTTTTAATGAAGACCTAAATGAAGGTTACAAAACACTTTTTAAAATGTTATAAAATGATTACTATTTAGGGTTTGGGGTTTAGGTTTTAGGGTTTAGGATTCATGTTTTAGGTTTTAGGTTTATAAGGTTTTAGTAAATTATTTTAATAAACACTTAAATAAAAGTTTAAAAACTCCTTTTAAAATGTTATTTAAAATGCATGGATTTAGGGTTTGGGGTTTAGGGTTTATAATGCTTCAGTAAATGATTTTAATAAAAACTTAAATAAAAGTTAGAAAACACTTTTTAAAATGCTATAAAATGCTTAGGGTTTAGGATTTAAGGTTTCGGGGTTAGGGTTTCAGGTTTGGGGTTTAGATTTTAGGGTTTAGCATTTAGGGTTTATAATGCTTCAGTAAATTATTTTAATAAACATTATAGTAAAAGTTACAAAATGATTTTTAAAAGGTTATAAAATGATTAGGGCGTAGGGTTTAGAATTTAGGGTTTGGGGTTTAGGGTTTAGGGTGGTTTAGCATTTAGGGTTTATGGTTTATAAGACTTTAGTAAATCATTTTAATCAAGGCTTAAATAAAAGTTACAAGATTCTTTTTAAAATGATATAAAATGCTTAGGGTTGAGTGTTTACGGTTTTGCCTTTGGGATTTAGCGTTTAGGGTTTATAAGACCATAGTAAATGCTTTTAATAAAGACTGAAATAAAATTTCCAAAATGCTTTTTAAACTATTATAAAATGCTTAGGGTTTAAGGTTTTGGGTTTTGATTTTGGGTTTTAGGTTTAGGGTTTAGGGTTTAGGTTTTAGGGTTTAGGTTTTAGGGTTTATAACACTTTAGTAAATGCTTTTAATAAACACTTAAATAACAACTACAAAATGGTTTTTAATATGTTATAAAATGATCAGGATTTAGGGATTAGGCTTTAGGGTTCAGGGTTTCATGTTTCCGGTTTAGAGTTTAGGATTTAGGGTTTATAACACTTTAGTAAATTCTTTTAATAAGATCTTAAATAAAAGTTACAAACTGCTTTTTAAAATGTTATAAAATGCTTAAAGTTTATGGTTTAGAGTTAAGGGTTTGAGGTTTATTGTTTGGGGTTTAGGGTTTTGAATTTAGGGTTTATAACACATTTGTAAAAGCCTTAAATAAACACTTAAATAAAATTTACAATATGGTTTTTAAAATGTTATAAAATTCTTAGCATTTACGGTGTAGGGTTTTGGGTTTAGGGTTTATGGATTGGGTTTAGGGTGTAGGGTTTAGGGTTTGGGGTTTGTGGTTTATTATTTAGGGTAGAGTGTTTAAGGTTTATTAAATGCTTAGGGTTTAGAGTTTTGTGGTTTAGGGTTTAGGGTTTAAGGTTTAGGTTTTAAGGTTTATAGGACTTTAGTAAATGCATTTAATAAACACTTAAATAAAAGTTACAAAGTAGTTTTTAAAATGTTATAAAATGATTAGGGTATAGTGTTTAGACTATAGGGTTTAGGGTTCGTGGTTTAGGGTTTATGTTTTATGGTTTATGGTTTATGACACTTTAGTAAATTCTTTTAATACACTTAAATAAAAGTTACACACCCATTTTTAAAATGCTATAAAATGTTGAGGGTTTAAGGTTTGGGTTTTGCGGTTTAGAATTTAGGGTTTTAGGTCTAGGGTTTAGGGTTTAGGGATTATAAAACTTTAGTAAATGCTTTTAATAAAAATTTAAATAAAGGTTACAAAATAGCTTTTAAAATGTCATAAAATACTTAGGGTTGAGGGTTTAGAGTTTGGGGTTTAGGGTTAGGGTTTATTGTTTCGAGTTTAGGGTTTAGGGTTTATAGCAATTTAGTAAATGTTTTTAGAAAACACTTAAATAAACATTACGAAACACTTTCAAAATTTTTATAAAATTCTTAGAGTTTAGGGTTTAGGGTTTAGAATTGAGGGTTTAGGATTTAGGGTTTGGGTTTAGGGTTTAGGGTTTAGGGTTAAGCATTTGCGATTTAGGCTTTAGGGATTATGGTTTATGGTTTAGGGTTTATAACACTTTATAAAATGCTTAGGGTTTAAGTTTTAAGATTTTCAGTTTAGTGTTTAGTGTTTAGGGTTTAGGGTTTATGGCTTTGGGTTTATAACACCTTAGTATTTGTTTTAATAAACACTTAAATAAAAGTTACAAAACACTTTTTATATTATAATAAAATTCTTAGGGTTTAGTGTTTAGGATTTGGTGTTTATAGTTTATGGTTTAGGTTTTGGGGTTTAGGATTAAGGATTTAGGGTGTAGGGATGTACTACCCAACTTAAGGGGGTATCCGCTACTACATATTAGAAAATTCATTCATCCCGTTGAGCCTCGAGGATTTATGAAGAAAAATAAATAGAAGGAAATATGTTTATGAAGAATGGTGGAAAAACAAAGAACGGGGTATCTCGTGTACCACAAATTTCTCCCTCCTACACTCACAACTAAAGTGTCGTCTTTCATTATTTAGATACTCATAAAATTCTTAGTATTTAGGGTTTAGGGATTAGGGTTTGGGGTTTAAGATTTAGAATTGAGTGTTTCTAACATTTTACTAAATTATTTTAACAAGCACTTAAATAAAAGTTACAAATAGTTTTAAAAATATTATGAAATTCTTAGGCTTTAGCATTTAGGGTTTAGGGATTATAACACTTTAGTAAATGTTTCTAATATACACTTAAATAGAAGTTATATAACACTATTTAAAATGTTATAAAATAATTAGGGTTAAGGTTTTTAGGGATTAGGGCTTAAAGTTTTATAACACTTTAGTAAATTCCTTTAATAAACATGTAAAAAAGTTACCAAACACTTTTTAAAATGTTATCAATGGTTAGGGCTTAGGTTTAGGGTTATAACATTAGGGTTAGGGTTGAGGGTTTATAGCACTTTAGTAAATTGTTTTAATAAAACACCTAAATAAGTTTACAAAACACTTTTTGAAATGTTATAAAAGGCTTAGGGTTTGGTTTAGCGTTTAGGGTTTATTTTTTTATGGTTTAGGGTTTATAACACCTTAGTAAATTATTTTGATATGAACTTAAGTAAAAGTTACAAAACTCTTTTATAATGCCTAAAATGCTTAGGGTATAGGGTTTATAAGACTTTAGTAAATTCTTATAATAAACAGTTAACTAAAAGTTAAAAAACACTTTCTAAAATGTTATAAATTGCTGAGGGTTTAGGGTTAAGAGTCTAGGATTTATAAGACTTTAGTAATTCGTCTTAATAAGCACTTAAATAGAAGTCATAACTTTTTTTAAGATGTTATAAAATTCTTAGAGTTTAGGGTTTATGGTTTTGGGTTTGGTGTTTAGAGTATATGGTTTAGGGTTTATAACACTTTAGTAAATTATTTTAATAAACACCTAAATAGAAGTTACAAAATGTTTTTTAAAATGTTATAAAATTATTAGGGTTTAGTGCTTAGGGTTTAGAGTTTCATGTTTAGTTTTTAGGGTTTATGGTTTGTGGTTTAAATTCTAGGGTTAAGGGTTTATATCACTTTAGTAAATTCTTTTAATAATAATGCACCTGCGCTGAGATCAATAAATTATTTTTCCACACAGCTAAAATAAAATGCACCTGCGCTGAGATCAATAAACTATGCTTCAAACACCAGACTCCAGTTTGATACAAAACAATTTTTTTTTAACCTGAAACTGTCGGCTATCAAACAGAACCTCTGATTTCTTCCCATCGAACTGGGTTTTTTTATTGGTATTATATAACCGCGGTCATTGCATCCTTTCTCAATGCACAAACAAAATGATACCCATTCGGGCAAACAAAAAAAAACAGAATCATTCTATTGCCACTGTGTTAATGTTATTCCCATTACAAAAAAGGAACAACTCATTTGTATCCACCGATACGCAGCACCTCACAGCTTTTAACACACGCATCAAAGGACACACTCAAAACAACGAAAAGAACATTCAGAATACCTCTGTTTTATAATTATGGGACAACGCAGGTCCTCAATTTACCTCTATCTGAATAAATGAACAGTAAAAAAATTAAAACGCAGGTCAACAACAGCAAAATAAAACGTAGAAAGACGCTGGTCAAAACCCCGCCTCTGGCCATCGAAATTAACTACTTGTTTTTTTGTCTGATCTGGCAAAGTAAATTGGTGTTCTCTGCAACGCTGGAATTGCTGGTGCAAACAAATGAGTATCCCCGTAATCTGTTACCACAGATCCTTTCTTGTTCTAAACAGTAGTTCGAATCGATTAACATTACCCGAGATTCTGATGCGAGATTTTAGGAATCACATCTCCAAAATCTGGTGTTGCCTCTACAAATCCGTGCAGCCTATTCTTAGTTATTCTCTATGGAAAGAGATTCCATTCACAAACCTTCACAAACCATTTGCCATAACACAGATATTTTAACATATGTAAATTGAAACCACAGTTTGAATCAACTCAGGGAATTTTATTAATCTACACACCATTTACACATTGGGCACAAACACTATTTTTTTTATTCATAATCACTAATAAAACAGAGATTTGCTTTGATGCAATTTCACCAAGAACGATTTCTGGGCTTCTTCAAAACACAGTCTTCTTTATTAACCAAAGCTTTCCGCCCATACAACAACCACACCACACTTCTATTACACTCGACACAGTTTTTCACAAGCTTCTGAGCTTTTTCACTCTACTAGATCACAACATGTCTAACCTATCTCTTCATGAAGAAATCTCTCCGTTTATTATCACTTCCTCACATTAACTCCGCTAACAAATTAATTACACAATCTTCTAATTTTAAAAATCTTAACAATAAAATCTCCTACCTATTGGCGCTCGCACACACCTGTTTTAACAAATCTTATCACTATAATAACTAATTATTTGAGAAGTCGCCCTCCTCAATAAACTGGATTTGAACAAATCCTGAACGAAATTCACCCTATCAGGCCACAACATGTGGACAATTTTCCACATTGCTGGGCAGGTCCGATGCTCCTGCATCAGACTCCCGGGGAAGAAAACTGATCTTGTAGTTGTTTGGAGTTGATCCCCATTCTCTGTAGCTCTGCTGATGTTATTTACTGGTTACTCTTTCCACTTGGTCAAATACTAATAATGAGCCTGACTCCTGGTTCGCTTTAGCGCTTTCTTTCTCCTTTTTCCTGGTTTGGGCTTTCGTCTGTTATGGCATATCTTTGTGGTTCTTCTTCTGGCTTTTAGTATAGGTACCTTTCGACAATACATAACTAAATCACCTGTTTGTAATTCCTTTTTCTGCCTCCTCATATCTGCTCGCTGCTTGTCTTTGCTACTGCATTTCTACCATCTTTTGACATCTCCCTCAAATATGCTTCTAGGAGTTAGCCCATTCACGTCTACTCGGATTTTCTTCGGATCCAATTTCAGCTCTCCTTTAGAGACGACATATTCTTTCAAATCTTCATTCTTCACCCTGATGGTGATTTTATATAAGGCTCGAGAATTTGGAGTCATGCACAATTCAACTACTTTCTTCGGACTGAGTGCTATTGGCACAGCACATGGATTAAGGCTTTCACTGATTAGCCATTTATCCATCGACTCTTTCACTTGTGTTCCAGCTTCGACATTTTCCTGCATTACCCTGTAGGCTACTTTATTCGGCAAACTGACTCCAGGTATTAGATAATTATGGTTACTAATACTCCTGATGGTTAACAACTCATCCACAACAATATCAGCATAATCATTCAAGAAATTCTGAATTTCTTCAGGTAAATCTTCTAAATTTGTAGAAGTTAAAATTACCTTGGGTTTGCCGACACCATCAAGATGCATCTCCTTAACTTTCTCATCTTCCTGCAATAGGGTCTTCTCATTCATCAACATAACAATGTTCCCAAGTGATTCTTTATTATATTTAGCTTTCAACGGCAGTAGTGTATGCTTATTCCCATCTTTCTCCAAAGTATATGTATTTCTTCTGCCATCATGTATGGCATTTTGGTCAAACTGCCAGGGCCTCCCTAGCAATATGTGGCATACATCTATCGGCATTACATCACATAAAATGACATCCTTATAAGTACCAATCTGAAATTCAACTTGACATTGTTCAGTTACAAAAATTTGATGGCCTTTCTGAAGCCAAGATACTTTATAAGGAGTAGGGTGTACTGTCCTTTCCAACTTCAACTTGTCCACCATCTTTGTAGAAACAAGGTTGTCAGTACTACCACTATCAATTATCAACTTGCAATACTTACCCTTGGACTTACATACAGTTCTGAATAAAGTCCTTCTTTGAACTGGTTCTTTGGCTTCCTTAGCTCCTTCCTGTAATACCCTCTTCAGTAATAGGGACTCTCTGTCTTCTGGTGGTTCCTCTTTAGCTTCAGGTTGAGGAATCTCTTCCTTGGCTTCTGCAACATTCACGTTGCGCTGGTTTGCTGATCTCTGATGAGGACAATCCCATTGTACATGTCCCCATTCACCACATGCAAAGCACTGGACATCTCTTCCTCGACCTCTGCCTCTAGGCACAAACCTTCCATGGCCAAAATCTCCTCTTTGTGGTGCTCTATTGCTCGCATTCCCTGCCTCATTCTGAGAGTCTTGAACTTTGGATTCAAGTATCCTTCCTTCTTTTGTTGGATTCTTACCTCTATTTCTCTGGTTTTGTTTGCGCAACAGTTTTTGCTCTGCCTTCAAGGCTGCTTGATAGGCATCCTCAACAGTTTTCAAACTTAACAGGCTAATCTCATCTTGGATCTCATACCTTAGCCCATTAATATACCTGGCTACTTTCTCCAAATCATCTTCTACATGCCCTGTTCTGATATTTAACCTGTAAAATTCTTCCGTATATTCTTTAACAGACATTCCCTTCTGCTTCAAATTTTGCATCTGCTTAAAAAGATTCAAATGATAGTCTTTAGGCAAAAAATTGGCTTTGAGGTTGCTTACCATTTTATCCCACTGCTTGATCTTAGATTTCCCCTTTCGCATTCTTGATGTCTGTAACTCGTCCCACCAGATGGCTGCATGGCCCTTCAATCTAGTGACTGCAAACTTCACCTTCTTATTCTCCTCAACCTCTTCATAATCGAAATACTAATCTATGGATCTGATCCAATCCACGAGCTCCTCGGCATTTAAACTCCCATCATACATAGGAATTTCTATCTTGGGCTTGCTTCCAACTTTTTCCAGCATCTTGAGGACTTTGGCAGTTTCATTTTCTTCTCCTGCTTCCACCTCTTCGTCAGATTCTTCTGAAGAACTCTCAGTTTTCACATCTGGTGCTCTTCTCTAGGCTGTTTCCATTGTCTCCATTCATTCACGCAGTCTCCGCACTTCTTCTATCAGGACTGCATTAGGTTCTGGTCTTCCTCGACCAATTCCTTTCCTTGGCGGCATCTTAGCTGTAACCACCTAGATCTTTTGGCTCTGATACCAAAAATAATGCACCTGCGCTGAGATCAATAAATTATTTTTCTACACGGCTAAATTAAAATGCACCTGCACTGAGATCAATAAATTATGCTTCAAACACCAAACTCCAGTTTGATACAAAACAATTTTTTTTTAACCTGAAACTGCCGGCTATCAAACAGAACCTCTGATTTCTTCCCATCGAACTGGGTTTTCTTATTGGTATTATATAAGCATGGTCATTGCATCCTTTCTCAATGCACAAACAAAATGATACCCGTTCGAGCAAACAAAAAAAAACAGAATCGTTCTATTGCCACTGTGTTAATGTTAATCCCATTACAAAAAAGGAACAACTCATTTGTATCCACCGATATGCAGCACCTCACAGCTTTTAACACACGCATCAAAGGCCACACTCAAAACAACGAAAAGAACATTCACAATACCTCTGTTTTATAATTATGGGACAACGCAGGTCCTCAATGTACCTCTATCTGAATAAATGAACAGTAAAACAAATAAAACGCAGGTCAACAACAACAAAATAAAACGCAGAAAGACGCTGGTCCAAACCCCGCCTCTGGCCATCGAAATTAACTACTTGTTTTTTTGTCTGATCTGGCAAAGTAAATTGGCGTTCTTTGCAACGCTGGAATTGTTGGCGCAAACAAATGAGTATCCCCCTAATCTGTTACCATAGATCCTTTCTTGTTCTGAACAATAGTTCGAATCGATTAACATTACCCAGGATTTTGATGCGAGATTTTAGGAATCGCATCTCCAAAATCCGGTGTTACCTCTACAAATCCGCGCAACCTTATTCTTAGTTATTCTCTGTGGAAAGAGATTCCATTCACAAACCTTCACAAACCATTTGTCATAACACAGATATTCTAACATATGTAAATTGAAACCACAGTTTGAATCAATTCAGGGAATTGCATTAATCTACACACCATTTACACATTGGGCGCAAACACTATTTTTTTTTATTCATAATCACTAATAAAACAGAGATTTGCTTTGATGCAATTTCACCAAGAACGATTTCTAGGTTTCTTCAAAACATAGTCTTCTTTATTAACCGAAGCTTTCCGCCCATACAACAACCACACCACACTTCTATTACACCCGACACAGTTTTTCACAAGCTTCTGAGCTTTTTCGCTCTACCAGATCACAACCTCTCTAACCTATCTCTTCACGAAGAAATCTCTCTGTTTATTATCACTTCCTCACATTAACTCCGTTAACAAATTAATTACACAATCTTCTAATTTTAAAAATCTTAACAATAAAATCTCCTACCTATTGGTGCTCGCACACACCTGTTTTAACAAATCTTATCACTATAATAACTAATTATTTGAGAAGTCGCCCTCCTCAATAAAATGGATTTGAACAAATTGTGAACAAAATTCACCCTGTCAGGCCACAACATGTGGACAATTTTCCACATTGCTGGCCAGGTCTGATGCTCCTGCATCAAATAAACACTTAAATAAAAATTACAAAACATTTTTTAAAATGTTATAAAATGATTAGGGTTTAAGGTTTAGGGTGTAGGGATGATTTAGGGTTTAGGGTTTTGTGTTTAGAGGTTATGGTTAAAGTTTTATAAGACTTTAGTAAATTCTATTAATAAACAATTAAAACAAAGTTTTCAAAATACTTTTTCAAATGTTATAAAATGATTAGGGTTTGGGATTTAGGGTTTATGGTTTAGGGTTTAAGGTTTGAGTTTTGGGTTAAGTGTTTAGGGTCTAGAATATTTTAGTAAATTATTTTAATAAACACTTAAATAAAAGTTACAAAACAATTTTTAAAATATTAGAAAATGGTTAGCGTTTAGGGTTTATGGTTCAGTGTTTAGGGTTTGGGTTTTGGGATTTAGGATTTAAGGGTTTAGGTTTTGGGGTTTAGGGTTTATGTTCTTGTGTTTAGGGTTTAAGGTTTTGTGTTAATGTTTTAGGGTTTATAATAGTTTAGTAAATTATTTTAATAAACACTTAAACAAAAGTTACAAAAATCTTCTTAAACTGTTATAAAAGTCTTAGGCTTTATGGTTTAGCGTTTAGTGCTTGGGGTTAGGGTTTAGGGTTTAGGTTTTGAGTTTTAGGTTTTAGGGTGTATGGTCTAAGCTTTATAACAATTTAGTAGATTCTTTCATAAACACTTAAATAAAAGTTACGAAACACTTTTAAAAATGTTATAAAATGCCTATGGTTTAGGGTTTAGTTTATAGGGTTTAGGGTTTAGGGTTTATTGTTTAGGGTTTACGGTTTAGGATTTGGGGTTTAGGGCTTACAATTTAGGGTTTAGGTTTTATAACACCTTAGTAAATTCTTTTTATAAACACTTAAATAAAATTTACAAAATTATTTTTAATAGATCATAAAATGCTTAGGTTTTAGGGTTTAGGGTTTGGGGTTTTGGGTTTAGGGTTTAGTGTTTAGGGTTTAGGGTTTAAGGTTTATAACACTTTACTAAATTATTTTAATAAACACTTAAATAAAATTTACAAAACACTTGTTAAAATGTTATAAAATTCTTAGGCTTTAGGGTTTAGGATTATAAGATTTTATTAAATGCTTTTAATAATCACTTTAAAAAGTTACAAAAATGTATTTTAAGATGTTGTAAAATTCTTATTGTTTAAGGATACGATTTATGGTTTTGAGTTTGAGAGTTATAACACTTTGATAAATTATTTTAATAAGAATATAAAAAAAAGTTACAAGACACTTGTTAAAATGTTATAAAATGGTTAGGATTTAGGGTTTAGGATTTTAAATTCTATAAAATGCTCATGGTTTAGGGTTTATAGTTTATAACACTTTAGTAAATGACTTTAATAAACACTTAAAAAATAGTTAAAAAATGCTTGTTAAAATGTTATTAAATTCTTATGGTTTAGAGTTTAGGCTTTAGGGTTTTGGGTTTAAAATATTATAAAATGCTTACGGTTTAGGATTTAGGGTTTATAACATTTTAGTAAACGATTTTAATAAAAACTTCAAAACAATTTACAAAAATCCTGTTAAAATGTCATTGAATGGTTAGGGATTAGGTTTAGGTTTCAAAATGTTATAAAATGCTTAAGGTTTAGGGTTTAGGATTTACAAGACTTTAGTAAATTCTTTTTATAAAGACTTAAAAAAAGTTACAAAATGCTTTTTAAAATGTTATCAAATGATTATTGCTTAGGGTTTAGGGTTTAGGTTTTAGGTCTTATAACACTTCAGTAAATTATTTTAATAAACATTCAAAAAAAGGTTACAAAACACTTTTTAAAATATTATAAAATGTTCAGGGTTTGGGGTTTAAAATGTTATAAAATGCTTAGGGTTTAGAGTTTAGGGTTTATAAAACTTTAGTAAATCCTTTTAATAAAGACTTAGAAAAATGTTACAAAACACTTGCTAAAAAGTTATAAAATGCTTAGGGTTTTGGTTTGAGGGACACTTCAGTAAATTCTTTTAATAAACACAACAAAAATGTTTACAAAACTGTTGTTAAAATTTTATTAAAATTCTTAGGGTGTAGGTTTTAGGGTTGAGGGTTTACAACAATTCTGTAAATGATTTTAATAAACACTTAAAAATGGTTACAAATTTCTTATTAAAATGTTATAAAATGTTTAGGATTTAAGGTTTTAAGATGTTACAAAACACTTGCTAAATTGTAATAAAATGCTTAGGGTTCAGGCTTTATAACAATTTAGTAAATTCTTTAAATAAATAGTTTAAAAAAAAGTTAAAAACACTTGTTAAAATGTTATAAAATACTTAGGGTTTAGTGTTTGGGGTTTAAAATGTTATAAAGTGCTTATGGTTTAGGGTTTAGGGTTAAGGGTTTAGGGAATAGGGATTTATGGTTTATAGCACTTGAGTAAATGGTTTTAGTAAACACTTAAATAAAAGTTACAAAACACTTTTTAAAATGTTATAAAATCCTTAGGTTTTAGGGATTAGAGTTTAGGGCTTAGGGTTTATGGTTTAAGTTTTGGAGTTTATGGTTTAGAGTTTATAGGACCTTAGTAAATGCTTTCAAGCTTCAGGCTTTAGGGTTTTTATGACCTTAGTAAGTGATTTTAGAGTTTATCCTTAGGCTTTAAGCATTAGGATATAGGGTTTGGTGTTTGGGGTTTAGAGTTTAAAATTTATAACACTTTAGTTAGTTCTTTTAATAAACACTTAAATAAAAGTTACATAACACTTTATAAAATGTTATAAAATTCTTAGTGTTTAGGGTTTTGATAAAAAGCAAAGTCAACCAACTTTACCAAATTGGTATGAACTTGATTTTCCTTCCTCTGAAGATGAGTCATCTACATCAACACCATCAACTGGGTCTTCAAGTAGTTCATCTGCATCTCCAAGCAGAAATAGTTCTTTTGACAGTGATTCTCCACATTCTTCACCTGAACGACGCACATCAGTTTATATTAATCCTCTTTACAATGATGGGGACTTTACAGAAGCACAAACAAGTGAGCACCAACTTTCGAAATGGGCAATTCAACTTTTGAAAGATGTAAAGCCTCATGAACAGAATAAAGCTGGCACCAGAAGAGCACATAGAAGTGAAGGCAATTTTTCCTTGATAGTAAATGATTTTACTGAACCTTCCACATAAAAAGAGGTAGGCAAACATAAAGAGTGGCAACAGGCTATGGTTGAAGAATATCAAGCAGTAATTGATAACAACACTTGGAAACTTGTTGATTGTCCAACAAATGTTAAACCCATAGGATGCAAATGGGTTTACAGAATTAAGTATAATCAAAAGGGATAACTTGACAAGTATAAAGCTCGACTTGTTGCAAAAGGTTTTGCGCAGCAGGAAGGCATTGATTATGAAGAAACTTTTTCTCCAACAGCAAAATGGAACACCATCTGATTAACACTTGCATTGGCCGCTCAAAAAGGATGGAAAGTTCATCAAATGGATGTGAAATGTGCTTTTCTCGATGGGGATTTATAGGAGGAAGTGTATATGACCCAACCACCAGGTTTTGAAGTTGAAGGACAAGAACATAAACTCTGCAAATTGATCAAGGCTTTATATGGATTAAAACAATCTCCCCGAGCTTGGTATGCAAAGATGGATGAATACCTTAAGAAAGTTGGTTTTCAACGAAGTGAATCTGATGATACTTTGTATGTGCGACAACAGGGAAAATATCTGGTAATTCTTGTTATGTACGTTGATGATTTGATCATTACTGGCAACCATGATGATCATATTGCATAGGTAAAAAAGGAGTTACAAGCAGGTTTTAAGATGACAGATTTGGGATTACTTCACTACTATCTTGGAGTTGAAATCTTCCAACGTCCACATCATATTTTCATTTCTCAGAGTAAGTATACAGCAGAGGTTCTTTAGTGATTTGGCATGCAAGATTGCAAGCCCGTTCTCACCCCCATGGAGCAAAACTTGAAACTTTCAAAATTTGAAGGGGGGCAAAAGGTGGATAGTACAACTTACAGACAGTTGATTGGAAGCTTGATTTATTTGACAAATACTCGTCCTGATCTATCTTATGCAGTCCGTATTCTTTCATGTTTTATGCAGGAACCACGAGACAGCCACTGGAATGCAGCCAAAAGAGTTCTTCGATATATCCAAGGAACAAAAGATTTTAGTCTTCTTTACACAAAGACTAAAAATTTTGTACTTGGTGGATATTCTGATGCCGACTTTGCTGGGAGTATTGATGATCGAGCATCAACATCAGGTTATTTAATGAATATGGGGTCAGCATTAGTATCTTGGAGTTGTAAGAAACAAGCTGCAGTGGCCACTTCTTCAGCAGAAGCAGAGTACATTTCAGCATGGGAAGCAGCGTGTGAAATTGTTTGGTTGCACCGAATTTTGCAGGATTTGGGCATTTCTTAGGCAGAAGCTACATCATTATTCATCGACAGCTAGTCAGCCATCAAACTTGCCAAGAACCCAGTTTTTCATTCAAAGACAAAGCATGTGGACACCAAGTATCATCATATCAGATCTCTCATTGCCAAAGATGTCCTCAAGCCAATTTATTGTCCTTCCGAAGATCAGATCTTCGACATTTTCACGAAACTGCTTGGCAGAATAAAATTTACTAAGTTCAGAGATGAACTTGGTATCTGTTGTAATGTATCTTTGGATCATAGGGGGGAATGTTAGATGATCCAAAAATAATTTATTATCATAGGTTATTAAATTGAAATAAAATAAT
>APFE030231774.1:82960-96690 GCA_000404065.3 Pinus taeda | reverse complement strand
ATGCTCATTATTTTATGGTACTGACATGCAAAACTAATTCAAAGAACAAATAAGGAAGATTTATAAAAAGAAGTAGATAATACTGATTCACCCCCCCTCTCAGTATTATTTCCAACAATATAATTTGAAAATCAATAAAATGTACTCATGGATTCATTCATGTAATGGCTTTTGATGGTATAGGATGCACTGGCATGGGAAAACAGGGGAAGAAGGATGAAGAAATTGCTTGAGAAGGAGGCAGTTTTGGAGCTCAACATACCCCTGCTATGAAGTGATTGCATGTCCTCATGCAACCAAAGTTGTAACAATCCTTCTTCTACTGCATCTGCTCTAAAACCTCAGCTAGAACATCCAACATTTTCTTGTTTCTCTTTGTTGCCACTACCATTTCAGGCTTTCTCATAAGGAATCTATATTTAGGGTTGATGAGGGCTCTGCTTAGCTTCCTATTTTTCTTCTTCAATTTTCTATTTTTCTTATGCCATAGACCTAAATGAAGCATGGTATTGTCATGAATGATTTTTTCCAACTTGTTTTGTTCCTTCAAAGCTTCATTTTCCTTCTGAATATGCCTGTTTAAGACCTCTAGTTCATACATTTCTTGCTTTAGTGAGTGAATCATATTTTCCTGTGATGTAACTGGCTAATTAGACAAAGTCCCATGATCTTCTGTTGTGTTATTTTGCTCCAATGATTCAATATATTCATACATCTATTGTTGAACTGGGTCAACCTTTGGAGATGCTCTTCTTAGACTGCTTTCAAAGTCTAGTTGAGGAGAATGTTGTGGACTTTGTTCAAATGAACTGTTATCTAATACCTGATCTATAAAGGGCAATGGAAAGTGATCCTTCAAGATTTCTTTATTCAATTCTTTGTAATCAATGCACACCCTCCAGTTACCATTCTTTTTAGTCACAATTACCAAAGGAGAAACCCATTTTCTATCTAAGATGGGGTAAATGAGATTTACATTGAGTATTTTTTAGAGCTCTTCTTTCACAATCTCCCTAAGATTTGGATTCATCCTTCTTTGAGGTTGTCTGATTGGTCTACTATTTTCCTCAATATAGATATGATGGATACAAGTTTTAGGGTCAATACCTTTCATATCAGTATACTCCCATGCAAATGCAACATAATGTTTTTGTAAGATTTTGGTTAGCTCCTCTTGTTGTAATTTCTCCAAGTTTTTGTTTATATTCAATGCTATACCTGGAAAATTTCAATTGTAGCGCTGCCAAACTCTTCCATAGAATAAAGAGACATCTGCCTAGATGACAAGTATTCAATATTAGAATTTACCTGAAATTGTACAAGATCATATTCTGAAAATGTTTCAAAATTTTCTAATGTGTTCAAAATTTGACTATCCTCGCTAATTTTTGATATAGTAAAGATAGGTTGTATAACATCTTCATCATTGACCCATTCCTTGTCATCTATTTCTGTGATTGCTTTTGCTAGAGGATACAAAATGAATTTCTTTGTTGCACTACCATAAAAAAATATACACATTGCCAAATCTACAACTAATAAAAGCATCAGTTGTGGCCAACAAAGGTCTTCCGAAGATAAGTGGGTGTCCTCCTAGATTATTCTTGGGAGTTAAAATCATGAAATCAACAAGATATTCCCAAGAATATAGGGAGACTGAAATGTCTTCTAATACACCATCTGTTTTGATAATTGATCTATCTGCAAGTTGCAATAATGTAGGTGTGTAAAGAAGATTAGGAAGTTTAAGTTGTTCCATAGTCTGTCTACTCATAATGTTTATAGCTACCCCTAAGTCAATCAATGTATTTGAAATTTCAATCCCATTTATGTGTTTCTTGACAATTGGACTTCTTGGATCTACATATTTCTACATGGTAATCTAACCCATCATGATATCTGCTATTTTTCCTACCAGGTGAATTCTTTTTGTGTCTCTTGGTTTCCTACTTGGTCTCTTGATGCTCAACTCTTTTATTGTTTTTGCTAGAATAGGAATTTCTCTAATAGCTTGTGACAAGGGGATCTTGATATATACATTCTTTAATTCATCTAGGAAATCATAATTGGGCAACAATATTTGTTTTTCCACTCCTCTATCAATTTGTAATCTCTCAGGAAAAGGAGGTGTAGAAGTAGATGCAAGTTGCTCAACTATAGGATTTGTGTTTATTGACTCTTTTTTATTTTCTTTTTGAATGTTTTGGTTTTCAAGGGATGTTCCCTCAAAAATCTTATTGACTTTCAGAGATTCCTCCTCAGAATTATCTTGCTCTTGAATATCTATATAAGATTTTTCCTTTTCTAAAATCCTACCAGATCTAAGATGAACATCATTAAGATCTAGAGGAACAATCACGTAAGTAGGAAATTGTTGTCCTTATACCATGTAAGCATTATGAGGGATTTTATTATTGGAGTTTGGAAATGGTTGGGTTGCTAGTTGATTTGGCTTTTGTTGAAACGGAAGTAAGAGTTGAGGACTTTGACTTTGTTGTTGAGGTTGTTGTGGGAATGGAAATGAAAGGTGAGGGATTTGATTTGGAAGTTGTGGTTGTTGATTTTGTTGTTGATTCTATGGGGGGGGTATAGCTCTGATAAGATGGAGGATATTGATAATATTGAGCAAACTTCCCATAAGGGTTTTTTACCCCTTGTGCCCATTTTTGAGATTGATACTGATTTTGAGGTTGAGGCCAAGGTTTTTGCCAAGAATTCCAGTTTGGTTGGGGCTAAAAATTCATTGGATTGTGAAATCCTTGATTTTGTGGCCCTTACCAAAGTCTTCTTGCATAAAAAAAAAGAGGTTATATAGTGTTTGGGACTACTTCCTCTTGAAAGACAGCCTTAAGACTTGGGATTGAAGGACAATCCTTAGTCTCATGACTTTCTAAACAAATCATACAAGTTTCTACAATTTTTGCATCTAAGGGGCATTCCCTTAGAGCATGTTTCTTTCTGCATTTTGGACAAAAGATGGCTAAAGCATCAGCTTCTGTTTTCTACTTGTTTTGGATTTTGAGGGTGTCTAGCTACTTACTAAGGCTCCCTAAAATATCAATTTTGAACTCATCAAACATATTGCTAATTTCTGCCCTACTTAGAGTTCTAGTTGCAGATTTGTTTGCTCTAATAAGAGAAGGATCTCTTGGTCCTTTCCCAATTTTAGGTTTTCCTCTTGAGAGATGGACACATAGTTCTGCTATATCATTAAATGGAAGTTGATGGATGTCTCCCTTCCCCATCATGTTTAAGATATCTATCCCTTCATCTCTAATGGACTTCAACAAAAGAGCTTTCAAAGTTTCTTCATCTAAATTGTTAATTTTTTCTCTTTTCAAATTGTAGTTAAACCTCTCAAGCAAATCCTCTAAGTTTTCATCTTCCTTTTGCATCATTTTGAATACCTCATCCTTATGATTGGTAGGCATACAGTAATCCAAGTATCTATCCAAAAATGCCTGCCTCATATCATTCCAAGTCCTAATGGATTGAGTGACTAATCCCATAAACCATTTCAGAGTAGCCCCTTTAACACTCATTTCATTAAAATTGGAATTTTTTTATTACAAGAACATCACTAGAATTGAGTTTTTTGGTTATTTTGAAATTCTAGATACACTATTTAATTCCAATTTTAATTAAATATGTGTTCTTTTAGCGTTGAAGGGAAAAATTTGAGTTTTTGAGAGTCTTATAGATAGTCATAAGTTCGACATAAGACTTCCAACTCAAACAAAAATGTTTCAGGATCCTCACTTCTTAACCCATAAAAGTTTGGGAGGACAGATTTTGAATTTTTTTTCATTGTTGTATGTGTTTCCTCATCTACTATAAGGAATCCAAATGAGTTATCTCCTTCCCTATTTCCTCTACCGCCTCCATTATTACCTCTACCTCCATTATTACCTCTACCTCCTCCATTGTTTCCTCTACCTGTACCCCATCCTCCAAATAGTGAAAATTCTCCATCTTGCTCTTCTTCTGCCATGATATTTTCTTCAAAATCTTCTAGTTCTTCTATTAATGGTTGATGAGAGAGAGTTTCTACTTCTTCTTCTTCTCTAGGTATTCCTACTTCTTCAACTACAATAGGCTCCCCTATAGAGGTTAAAAAGGGTTCCTCTCCTAGATCTGGGTTAGTGGGAGAATCTTCTAATTGAGTTGCTGCCCCTTGAATTCCAAGAATCCTAAGGCTATGAGTATGAGTCTGGGATGGAGGTGTGTCCTTTCTAATCCTTGGTGGAGTAGTTGGAGTTGTGAAAATCGAAATTCTGCCCCTAGCTATAAATCTACCCCTAGAATCCTGTTCTCTATGCATGTCATTTTTTGTTTTGTTGTTTCAATTTTATTTATTTTTAGTTGGAATAAAAATTCTTTTTCTGATACTCTAGATCACACAAAGTGCAAGAGGAGGGTTTTTATTAATTTTTTTTTATGAATATAAGAGATAGGGTACCTAGTTACACTTCCCCGGTAGCGGCGCCAAAATGTTTAGTTAATTTAGTGTCCTAAATTGCTACATAAATTATTAATCCGGGTGTCGTAAACTAATTAAGTGTAGTGCACTATATGTGCTAACTAACCCTTTCCTACCTCACTATTTTCAAGTTTATGTTATTTTGGGTTTTTGTTCTTTTGACTCCTACAGCTCTACAATGTAATTGAAATCTTAATCTATTGCTGAAGTGAGAGTCTAAAGTGATTTTTAGGCCAAGCTTGGAAGTGGAGTTTTCAAAACAAGAAAGTGAAGAAAAAGCTTATTTTCGTGTTGTTATAATGGTTTCTAGAATATGAGCTTAAACGACTCTTAAGACTGCTATCTATAAAATTAAAACTTGAATGAGAAAATGGAAGTGCAGCTATCTATATCAAATTGAGAATGAAGTACTGGAAGCAAAACTACTTCTGTTGTCTATTCTACTTGCAAAATTAAAGTCTAATGAACTACTGCAATTAAATTAAAGGAAAAAAATAAAACTGAAACTGACTCTAAACTAATGAACAACAAGTAATCTCATTTTTAAACATAACACTTTGCCAATTAGTTTGAATATCAATCATCAACAAAAGGCTCTGGAAATATTAGCTTATATCATGACAAAATGACATCAAACTATCTAACTCTAAACTAATGAACAAAAAGGAATCTCATTAAACATAACACTTCGCCAATTAGTTTGAAAATTCAATCATCAACAAAAGGCTCTAGAAATATTAGCTTATATAATGAGAAAATGACATCAAACTATCTAACACTAAACTAATGAACAAGACGTAATCTCATTTATAAACATAACACTTTCCCAGTTAGTTTGAAGATCAATCATCAATGAAAGGCTCTAGAAACATTTTCTTATAACATGAGTGACTATATTAAGAAAGAAAAAGCACTGAACAACAAGAAAATCTCATTCATAAACTCCATATTTCACCAATTAGTTTGAGGGTAAACCATCAACGAAAGGTTATAGAAATATGCACTTATGTAATGAGTGACTATCCTAAAAAGAATAAAACAACTTGAACTTGAAAGCTAAAGAATAGCAGAAGAAGTGAGTCTACAGATGCTACTTAATACAATTTCAAAACTACAACTAAAAAGCTCGAGCATAAAAGAAATTAAATAACTAATGTGATACTGAAATGCACTTATCAGGTTTAGTAAAAACAAGTGAAAAAAGTTGCAATATATACAATGTTAGAACGATTATGGACATAAATGAAACCACAAGAAATATATAGTTGAACGAAAGAAAAACAACAAATTTAAATACACAGAAACAAAAAGGAATGAAAGAAAAACAACAAATGTAAATACACAGAAACAAAAAGGAACAGGGGCCCTCTACATGGTCTTGGACTAGTAACGCAAATTTACTTCACACGCTCATGTAGCCATATAAGAAAACAAAGTTTTTGAATATAAAAACAGAGTGTTGAATGTCTCGTACTTACAAATGGTAATCACATTAATTCATCACCATAAAAACATTAACTAATTCTGCATTCCAAACGTTGAAATTTATAGGAAAAATTCATAACTGTTTCTAAGAGGAAAATCTTCTACAGCAGACATGTGAATAGGTTGTGCATCTGGGAATTTAGTCTCCGATTGGCATAAATAGTAAATCTCTGAATATGGATGTTGGATATGGTTATTCAGGTGGCAAAACGAATCCTTAGCTTCAGGAACATGCCTTGGACTCATTTGCATGCCAAAACAGAGTTCTAACTATTGTAGGGCTTCTTTGTTGACTCCCCTTTGACCAGGGTCTTTCTCCTTGAATTTGATCAAACGAATAGGACTTTATCCATGTACTAAAATTTCCTTAGCTACCCATGTGGCTTGTTCCTCTTCTCGACACCTGTAACCTGCAAAAGTATGGATATGGCTGCAGAATTGCCAGTTAGCTACAGAAAGTGGCTACATTTTGTAGATGAAAAAAAAACCCTATCCAAATAACACACACAATAATATAATTTGAAAATCACTAAAATGTACTCCTGGAATCAATCATGCAATGGCTTTTGATGGTTTAGGATGCACTGGCATGGGAAAACAAGTGAAGAAGGATGAAGAAATTGCTTGAGAAGGAGGCATTTTTGGAGCTCAACAATACCCAATATTACCCAAATAAAATGAAAGGCGGAAAGAAAATAGGTCGAAGAAACCTACGGGAATCTATACAGATTGTGGGAGAAATGCTACTAAATATAGAGAGGGTAGTACCGCTATCGGTGATATTTCACCAAATAAACCAAGTAACCCAATGATAATCACATCCTAGAATATAAGAGGCCTTAATAGTAAAGGCAAACAAATACACTTAGTGGAAAGGCTAAGAAAAGGAAAAACTCAACTCATGCCGCTACAAGAAACAAAAATCACATGAGGGAGAATGGAGTAAATTCTAAATAAAATAAAACCAATGTACGAATGCATGACCATAGATGCGAAAGGTAGTGCGGGAGGCATAGCAATACTCTAGAACCTAGCAAAGATCATAGTGGATTATTGGGTGGCCATGAAAAGAATCCTCATGGGGCGATTCTGACTAATTGGAAATAGAGAATGGTTTCTAGTCTTTGTAGTATATGGCCCTCATATTCCAATGGAAAAAGGAAACTTCCTCCATCAAATACAATAACTAGGGAAACTTCATGAGGAAAAACTATGGCTGATAGCAAGGGACTTCAATTTGATAACATCAATAAAGGATAAAAAAGGAGGAATGCAAAGAGAAGACCCGAAAATGGAGAAGTTCAGGGATCTTCAAGAAGAACTAAAATTGGTAGACATCCCAACCATAAATGGAAAATATATGTGGAATAGAAGAAGGGGAGGGACCATATAGATAGCCTCTAAACTAGACAGATTCTTGGCAATAGAACACTTCATTGGCAAAGATATATTCTATGAAGCATCAATTCTTCTGTGTTTAGGGTCAGATCATTGGCCTATTAAACTAGAAATTGCAATGATCAAAAGAATTAGAACATACCCTTTAGGTTTGAGGCATTCTGGCTAAGAGAACCCACCTTTATAGATAAAATGAAAGAATGGTGGAAAGGGAATGAGGAAGAGATAGGAGGAAGAAACCAAAAGCACACCTTTCAACTCAGACTAAAAGACCTAAAAGGGAAGATAAAGAAATGGAACAAGGGAGAATTTGGTAACATACAAAAGGAACAAGAGATAATTCAGACAAAGATGAAGCACATACAGTAGAAAATAATCGAGGAGGGTAGAAGTGAGGAGCTCGTAAAAGAGGAGGGGCTGCTGATTAACAAATTGGAGGAAAGGAGACAACAAGAGGAAATCCTATGGAAACAAAAATCAAGAATCAAATGGTTAAAAGAAGGAGAAATAAATCCAAAGTTCTTCCATAATGAAATGGTACAACACAAATAGCAGAACAAAATCTTCTTCCTACGGATCAGCAAGGAAATCGACTCACCCAAAAGGAAGAAATGGAGAATTTGTTGGTTCAGCAATTCAAAGGGCTTCTAATAGAACCAAACATTAGAAGGGGGGATAACATTAACAAAATCAATCAACATATCCCTAAATTGGTGAGCAGAGATCAAAACCTTGCTCCACTAAGAGAAATAACTAAAGCAAAGGTAGAGGAGGTATCTAAAAATATGGCGAAGAACAAATCACTAGGGCCAGATGGATTCACTGCATAATTTTTTCAAGAGACCTAGGCCTTCTTAAGTAAAGACATAGTGAAACTAGTGGAGGAGTCCAGATGCACCGAAAGAATGCACCTGGCCCTGAATTCAACATTTCTAGCCATGATCCCAAAGAAAGAGCACTCGGAAGAACCTCAAGGGTTCTGACCAATAGCACTCTGCAATGTCATATACAAAATCTTGGCTACAATAACGGTCAACCGGCTGAAACCCATATTACCTGGCTTGATATCAAAAGATAAAATAGTGTATTTCAAAGGCAGACAAATAATAGACGACATAGTGGTGGCACAAGAAGCAATCCACTCCTTAAAAAAGTAAAAAACCAAAGGAATGCTAGTAAAACTAGATTTGGCCAAAGCCTATGATAGATTGAACTGGGAGTATCTACAAAAAATACTGAAGGCATTCGACTTCGATGAAAGATGGATAAGCTAGGTAATGTCAATGTTAACCACCCTAGTTCTGTCAATTTTTCTTAACAGATCCCCTACAGAGGCATTCAACGCTACCAGAGGGCTCAGGCAAGGCAACCCATTATCACTCTTCTTGTTTATCCTAGCAGCGGAAGGTCTAGGAAGATATATAAAAGAAAAAGTCTGCAATAAACAATATATGGGCCCAAGAATATCGGGGAATGACCTTCCATTAACCCACCAACAATTTGTAGATGATGTAATGCTATATGGACAGACATTGCTCAAGGAAGTGAGGAACATTATGGAAATCCTCACAGACTTCACGAGTGCTTCAGGGACGGAGATAAACAAAGAGAAGTCGGATATCTATTTCTTCAACACCCTAGTACCCTCCCAAGATTTCATAGCAAGATCCATGGGATTCAAAATAGGAAATTTCCCTATGAAGTATCTATGAATTCAGCTAAATAACTAGCAGAATAGAGTGGCTAATTGGAAAATCTTGATGGTAAAGGAATGGACATTCAGAACATTGAACATTCCAAATCGCGTAGTACTACTAAAATCAGTATTACAGTCCTTTTTGATATAGCAACTAACTAGTCAAGTGACCCCTAAAACAGTCTACAAGAAAATGGTAGACATGTTCAAAAAATTCTTATGGCAAGGACCGAGCACGGTAAAAAATGGGCGCTCCTATCCTAGAGCGGGCTTAGCAAATCTCTAAAAGAAGGAGGCCTTGGACCCCGTGACCCTTACATTTTGAATCAGGTAATGGGAGCAAAGATGTGGTGGAGATGGATACAGGGAGGGGTAGATCTTTGGAAAAAACTATGGGAGAGAAAGTATGACATGCCCAGGTCCCTCGAAGGAAAGATGAGAAGCCAAAACGATAAGAAAGGCTCTACAATATGGAACCTAGCTGGTGCCAACAAGAATCTGATTAGAAACCATAGCTTCTGGGAAATCAAAGGAGGGGACAAAGCCAACTTCTGGAAAGAAGCGTGGCAACATAGGGGAAAACTCAATAGCTAGCTGTAGCTAGTAGAAATCCATCAATTCAACGATCTCCATGGGGGAAACACATTACAAAAATTCTGGTAAATAGAACCAGAAGGATACCGGAGAAAGTGGAAACAACAACAGGATTGGCCAGAAGCACCAGAAACACCCTTATGGAACCTATATTAAAAGGAAATGGCAACCAGGAAAATAGCGATAAAAGAAGGATTGGACATCCAAAGATGGGGCCACATAATCAAAGGAATGTTTACAATTGGAGAAGGTTATCAATTAAAAGCAGAACATGACAGACATCCAGAAACAAATAATTGGGAAAGCATATGGAAAGTAAAAACATGGCCGAAGATCGCTTTCTTCATTTCGATACTAAGCCACGAGTGAGCATTAACATGGGACCAACTGCAAAAAAAGGAATGCAAGGCCCATCGATATGTGTCCTATTCCGAGAACAGAAAGAGAAAATGGAGCACCTTACCAATGCTTGCAAATACAGCAATAACCTGTGGAAACAACACCATCAACTTTTTGAAATTAGTGACAGGAATCCAAATAACATGCAAACACCAATAGAGAACTGGAGGAAAAAAATGTACCAAAACACAATCCTGAACCGTGCTTGGAGACTCTCGCTAGGATTTGTCCTGTGGAATATATGGAAAGAACGAAAGAAACTGATCTTCAAGGAAGAAGGAAGAGAAAAAGTAGAAAAATGGAACTATATAATCCAAAACATTAGAGAGACTATTCTTATAGAGAAATGGTTCAAGGATGACTAGAAAACTAACCCGAAGGAAGAAAAGATAATGACCCACCTAAACCTGAAACTAAGCATGATGTATACTTCTTCTAGGAATCACCACACCACTAAAGAGGTCGAAGTAAACCAGTTTAGAAGACCATAGAAGGAATTCATCAAACTAAATTTCGATGGCACTGTAAAAGGGAATCTTATCGAGGTGGGGATAGGACACTCAGAATCTACGCGATGTACTGTGGCAAGGTGACAAATAATGAAGAAAATCTTCATGCCCTGAAAAAAGGGTTGGAAATCATGATAAGAGAGCAATATAAAAAATTATAGGTAGAAGGCGATTCGAAAATGGGAATTGAAATAGTAAAAAAGCTACAGCAAGGAACACAGTGGGAGAAAATCAGCAAAAGATGAAGAACTGCTTGGCTAGTGTAGGAGATCAGCAAACTAACTAGAAAGATAGAATATATCCTTCCCACATAAGTACGAAGGAAAGGCAATGTGGCATCGGAAAATCAGGAAAATTGGGGAACCGGCCACGTAGGTAGAACTGTAGACATAAATGCGGAATAACTATATCAAATGGAGGAGATGAAAAACCTAGTGAAAATCATGGAAAAAGATAAGGAAGGGGAGGAGAACCCCCAATCAAGGTGTAGCACAATGGAGGAAGTGGGAAAGGGGAGACGGAAGCAAGAAGTGGGAAGCAGTGTCCAAGTGAGTGAAAGGTCGTGTGACGGAAATGGAGTTAGAGGATAGGGGAAAGGGCAAGTGGACAGACAAAGCAGGGAAGGAACAGACCCCAAGAGAAGGTTGGTGTAGATGGATAGAGAGGACAGTGAGGATGGTAGGGGGACGAACAAGAGGGCGGGTAGAAGGATGCCAGCAAGTGGCAGGACAAGGGACGAGATCATATGGCAAGATCAACCCAGAGTAAGTGAGTGTTAATGAGAGGAAGTGGAAGTCAGGACAGAGGGTCACCATTCGAAGGTGACAGTGTAGGGATCAGTGAAGGGAATAATGATGACAAACAGGTGGATGAAAAGGGAAAGGATAGAAAGGGGAGTGGAATAAAACATAAGGGAAAACATTCCATTGGCAGATGCATGTAGAGGGAGGAGACGAGAACTAGAGAGAGGAAAGGTAGTCGAAGAACGACGTTGTAGCTTGCGAAGGGAAGCAAAACTAATTCTGCAAGTTGGTATGTTGTTCCTCTAGCCCTCATCTTCTTAAGGCATAAGATGTCTTTCTGCATTAATCTAGGAAATTTTTTTCAGGTTAGGGAATAAGTCTAGTAGGGAGGAACCCAGGAATTCCTGGGACCCTGGATGGTCGAAAATTTTAGAATGTGTAATCAAAATCCTAGGGAGTAAGCTAGGAGAGGATTGGATAGAATCCAGGAATGGAGAGGTCTCCACCACAGTAACCCCAAGAAACGAAACACAAGAGAGCGAGGCCATAAGGACACTTGTTGGGGACTCCGTGATAAAACCAGAAGGAAAAAATGAAGAACCACGGAGAGCAATTAGAATCGACAAAAGAGGGAAACTGGAAAATAGAATTTCACTATGGGCGGAAGAGAATAGGGTGAAGGTTATAATGCCTAAATTATCCAAGTGGATCTTCGGACATTGTGGCATGGGAAAACTTCAAAATTCAAAGTGGCAGAAAGGCAATTATCTTGACATCAGATTGAAGTACTCGTTGCCCTGATTCCAACAGTGTGAATGACACTCCAATCCGGGTCGAAACGAAGGAGATAGAAGCAGTCAAAGTTTTGGGTTGACTTGTAGGAAAAAAAGGAAAATTAAATTCCAAGGATGCTCTTGGAAATAGTTCCATTGCATAGATATTTTTATTCTGAATCTACTGCAACTTGAATGGGCTAAAATGGACTTCGGATGATGGAGTTATCGCAAAAAGAATTTGCCTTTGTTCCTTTGAAAAAGGAGGCATTTCTTCTAAAAATGGGCTTAAGGCCTTAATAAAGGAAAACAATGCATCGGCGTCGACGTATGCCTTGGTACAAAGGAAGAACCCTTGGGTCATAGAAAATGTGATATGCCAATCCGCGACATCCGATATCAGTCGTCGAATCGGAAAAGAGATCAACAGCCAGGATTTAATGGGCAGTCGGGAGATCGGTGATCCCCGACACAAAGGGCCGATGCGATAGCGACTTGCGATGTGATATTAACCATCTGATCAAGGAATAGATCGGTGGTCCAGATTTAATCAATGACCAACGATTGGAAATCCCTGATGCCAGGGACAATGCGATTGTGATAGCGATGTGCCGATAAGGGCAGGACCCGATGAGATTATACACCCGATTCTATAAAATTTGAAGTCTAGTTTTTCGGATTTTCTGTGTTATCCCATGTAGGTTTTAACCGTGTATAGAAATTACCTGCATACGAATTCTAAAACACATAAAATAAAAAATGCGAGAGTATAACACATAAAACACATATACACAGAGATTTTCCCTGGATCCCAAAACCGGGACTACTAGCTTGACTTTTCATTATATTCCTTTCAATGTTATAGTACATATTTATACATGCTGAAGCATCCAATACCATGGAGCTAAAACCATCACGTCCAAAACCATAGACCAAAAACCATAGGTAGGTTCGCCCAACCTAATATAGGGTCCAAAAAAAAATTTCTCGGGGCACTGCCCTAGACCCCGGAGAGGGGGGCTACTCGCCCCCCTCAAACCCCCCTGTGACCCCCCCATTGCGCAATTGGTGTAAAGAATGGGGGGCTCCACCCCCCCTCTAACGCCCTAGTTCAATACGTATGTTAGTTGTGGAAAGAATATAACACAACCCAACATTCTCCCACTTGTTGTTTTCTTTCCACAGGGGGCCACAGGAGAGCTTAGTCTTTTTTTCCAGCCCTGAAACGCCCATATTTTCTCTACACCAGGAGAAATTCTCAGAGCTCACATATTTTGTCAATGCATCTACAATATTCTTTAAAGTGTCCACCTTTACCAGCAAGACCTTTTTGTCTTCTATCATATCCCTCACAAAGTGATACTGAACATCAATGTGCTTTGTCTTTGAATGATAAGCAGGGTTATTTGCCAAGAAAATTGCACTTTGGCTATCACAGTCTATCCTTATAGCTCCCTATACTAACCCCATACCTGAACACAATATCTGCAATCCTTGCTTGCATGAGTGGCTGCCATGTATTCTGCCTCTGTGGTTGATAGCGCACTACAGATTGTTTCTTACTCATCCAACTGACTGCACCTCCAAATAGCTTAAACACATACCCACTTGTAGATCTTCTCTGATCCAAATCTTCAGCTCAGTTTGCATCAA
>APFE030231774.1:58845-76896 GCA_000404065.3 Pinus taeda | reverse complement strand
TATTGCAATAACCAGACTATCCCATGAATCTGGTAGAGAACACAACAAACTGATGCACTTATCTTCATCTGAAATTTTAATATCAACAAATGCTAACTAACTTACCACATTATTAAATGTGTTTATATTCTCTGTCACCGATTCACTATCTTTCATCCTCAGGTTATACAGCTTTTTCCGCGGGAACAATTTATTCATCACAGACTTAGATTGGTACAAAGTCCCTAACTTGTCCCACAAAGTCTTTGATGTATCTTACCTTCATACATTCAGCAATACTGAATCTAAGATACACAATCATATTGTGCCTTTTTCCTTTCGATCCAATTTCTTCCATTCTTCATCGGACACTCCCATGGTTTAGTACCTGAATCTACCGCGATCCACTGATCTTTATCCACCAACAGCTCCTCTATCTTGAGTTTCCACAACTCAAAACTCTGAAGATTAAATTTCTCGATCTCTATCTTTCCACTGCTCGCCATTTTCTTTCACCACCAAAATCGATCTCACAGATCTCCCACTGAATAGGGTCTACCACAGGCCCCAACAAAACCCCTCAGCAACAATGGCATCCCCTTGAAGCCAAAACTGCTCCAATACCAAATGTAGTTTTTAACACCGTATAGAAATTACCTGCATACGAATTCTAAAAGACAGAAAATAAACAATGCGAGAGCATAACACATAAAACATATATACACAGAGACTTTCCCATCGATCCCAAAACTAGGACTACCAGCTTGATTTTTCATTATATTACTTTCAATGTTACAATACATATTTATACATGCCGAAGCATCCAATACCATGGACCAAAAACCATAGGTAGGTTCCCCCAACCTAATATAGGGTCCAAAAAGTATTTTCCTGGGGCACTGCCCTGGACCCCGTAGAGGGGGGCTACCCGCCCCCCCTCTAACCCCCCGGTTCACTACATAGGTTAGTTGTGGAAAGAATATAACACAACCCAACATCCCGTATATTTGGGGTTTTTGGCGAATCTGCCTATGCAATGTGATATGCCAAATAAACGTGGATCTGATCGGTGATTAAGGCGGATTTTATGAAATTTGAGATCTGGATTTTAAAGCTTTATGGTCGGATTTTCTTGTTTTTCCCTTGTTTTTCCCGTGTATTGTTTGTTTGAACGAAAAGAGCTATTTCGGGGTTTTGTTCAAACAGTCTCTATTATAAGCAAACAAACCATTGATTTAAGCATCCCTGTAATAGAAGAAATGATTATAAAACTAGATGAGCATGGAAAAGTGCAGGAGGGAGGATTTTTCATGCAGTTCGAGGTAGAAGCTTGCAAGAGGGGCAAAAGTCTATTTTGTCTAGATTTGACAAATTTTATATGGTTTCAGCCCTCCTTGATGCCGCAAACACAATGGCGCTATCCATTTCTCCATCTGAGTTCTCCATTTCTCATCCATCTTCCAGAATGGAGGTATAAGACTCCTTTTTTGTAATTGATGATTGTATTCTTATTTTTCATGCTAATTAATGAATGAAGGCCTCCCCATTAATTGAGCAGGTCCTAAAGACGTATTCCAAGTTGGAAAATTTTCATTATCAAGACTTGTTGCCTTCTTTTCATGCTCTTATGTGTTTCTTCTTCTTCTCTCATGTGCACATTAGATTTCTATGGTTGAGATGAAATTTATACATGTGATTCTTTAATACGTCTATAAGCAAAAGATTCATGGATCAAGTGGTATCAGAGCAAGTCTTTTTATATGTGAATTGCATGTTTGTATGCTAACAAGAAATAGGCTCCGAAGAGGCACAAGGAAACTAGAGCCTTTCGATCCTGAAGTGAGGCATGCACATCGAAGGAGAAACATGGCAGATGATGAGGCTCGTTATGAAGAGGAAGTAAACTTCCACAAGACTTTATATACAATGGAAGATCATGTTGAGAAGCTATTCTGAAGACTTGAAAAACTTGAAAGTGCAGAGAAAAAAACTCCAAAAGAGCGAGGTTCAGTGCATGGAGATGATGGAGGAGATCCACCTCCTTCTCCTTCCACGAGTGAAAGTTCTTCTTCCTCCAATCACCATCATCATAGTAATTCAAGGGATGCACACAAGAAACATTTCTTTAAATTAGATGTCAAGTTTGATCTTCCCATGTTTAATGGTGAAAGTAATGCATAAAAGCTTAATAATTCGATTAGGCAGATTGAGATCTACTGTAGGATTTAGCAGATCATGGAGGATGAGGAAAATATTCAATTGGCATCTCTATGGCTAAGCAACACCACTCTTGTCTGGTGGGAGAGCAGATTGCAAAGCAGTAAGAATATGGGTAACCTTATTTCCTCATGGCCCGATTTCATTTCTGCATTAAAGAAACAATTTTATCCCTTGGGTTACAAGCAAAAAGCATTAATGAATTGGCAGTATTTAAGGCAAGGCAAAGGTTAGGATGTTTAAAGTTTTACAGAAGAGTTCAAAAAGCAAGCACTTAATTTGGGTATTGCACTTGATACACCTAAAGTAGTAACTAAGTATATTGGATCATTACATAGTTACATTAGGAATTCATTATTATTGTTTGAACCTACTACCATTGACTCGGCCAGTGTAAAGGCCATTCATCTGGAAAACAGGGGAACACATGGACAAGATGACCACTCAAAGAGAACCATGGTAGGGAAGAGAAGGGGAGAAAATCCCTCTTGCAAACATTGTGAGAAAGAGGGGTATTCCAAAGAGAATTGTTGGAAGCTGTACCCTAAGTTGAGACCTAAGAGGAATGATAGAAAGGGGAAGCAGAAGGTCGTCACCACCATGCAGCAAAGCCAAGATTTTGAGTCAGAGGAAGATGATAAGGTCACAGCTACAGGATTTTCATGGGGTAGGCTCATTAACTTGGGGTCCAACTCCAACAATGAGCCAAAGTTTGCAGCCCTTAGGATCACAGTAGGAGGACCCATAGATTTGGAGTCTAATTCCAGCACAGAATAAAGGATTTCAACCAACATAACGAAAAGGACACTTTCTGCAGCAGGACTCCAAGAACTTAAGGAGATCAACCACCACACCCAAGCAAAGAATGTTGAGCTAAGGAGGCTTCTACAGGAGGGAAGGGAAGAAAACTAAATATTACTATGCCAGTTGCAAGCCAAGGATGTGTCCTTGAAAAAGCTGCAACATAGCCATCTAGAGATAAAAAATGATTCTCCGATTTCATATGATTTTCATGATGATGAATTTGCTACCTTTGAAAAACATACTATAGGGATTGGATCCCAACTAATGAAGGAAATTGGATATCAAGGAAGGGGCCTCCGCATCAAAGGCCAAGGTATCATAAACCCCATCAAAGTCAAGGAATTTCCGCACCATGCAGGACTAGGATACACCAAAAAGGAGTTGGGGGAAAGCTCCAATATAGCTAGTAACCAACCAATGACAGCTGACAAAATCCCTTCCTCACAGTCTAGCGACAGTGAAGGCTCCAGGAACACTTATCGAAGGAACACTAGGGGAAAGCGCCCCAAGGCAGACCCAAATGTCTGGAGGAGAAAGAACCATTGCAGTCATTGCAACCAAGAGGGACACCAACATACCTTGTGTCCGATACTCCACGCTATAGAAACATCGCTAGAGGAGCCGAAAGGTGAACATGTTCAACAGATAAATCCATCCTATTCATGGTGGTCTGCTTTATTAAGCTAGTTTTTTTAGGGGTAGTAGCTTGTTATGGCCACCATTGTAAATCATACATTGCAAGTAAATGTAAAAAAATGATGGTGTGTTTCCCATCACTTCAAAGATGCGACAATGATATTTTGGCCTTTCCTTATTAGTATTTTAGGCATTAATTAATTTTTATGTAATCCTTAGCTAATGAGTGTGTGCTATGAACTCTTGGAAAGGAAGGGTTGTTGATTGATGTGTGGTGTGCATGATTGCAAGAATATACTAGTTCCATGTGCAGATGATTGAAAGTGTGGATTGATATAGCATGCTAATGCTTTTGGGGTTGAAAAGCTCTTTAGTGGGGAGGATTGATCCAGGTGGATCTTCAGACACTATGGCATGGGAAAAGCTAAAAATTCAATGTGGCAGAAAGGAAATTATCTTGACATCATATCAAAGTACTCGTCACCCTGATTGCAATGGTGCGAACGACACTCCAATCTGAGTCCGAACGAAGGAGATAGAAGCAGTCAAAGTTCTGGGTTGACTTGTAGGAAACAAAGGAAAATGAAAGTCCAAGGATGCTCCAAGAAATATTCCCATTTCATAGATCTTCTCATTCTAAATCTACTGCAGCTTGAATGGGCTAAAATGGACTTTGGATGATGGAGTTATCACAAAAAGAAGTTGCATTTGTTCCTTTGAAAAAGGAGGCATTTCTTCTAAAAATGGGCTTATAAAGGAAAAAAACACATTGGAAAGGTTGAGTAGAGGACTTAAAGTGAAGGTGGCAGGGATCCCCAATTGTGACCTCCAACGTATCGCATCAGAGATAGACCCGCATCCGATGTTGAGACCCCAGGCAAAGCGATGAAGCGATTGCAATTATCAGCGTCGATGATCAGTGTCACCATATGCCTTGGTACAAAGGAGGAACCCCTAGGCTGTAGCGAATGCAATATGCCAATCCATGACATGCGATATCAACTGTTGGATCAGAAAGGAGATCAACAACTGGGATTTAATCGGTTGTTGGGAGATCGAGTAATGAGGCACAATACTTGCTAAGGTTTTACAAATGGGGTAGCAAGCTAAGTGGGCTTGATTGTGGGGAAAAACTCCACAGTTAAGCGCGCTTGAGCCAGAGGAGATCTGGGATGGGTGACCTCCTGGGAAGTCCTGGTTACCGGGTGCAAGCCCCGGAAGTGATGATTGATGCTATGTGATTCGTTCTCCACATTTCACTAGTTTCAATCCCACTTCTTCAGCCCTGTGAGCATCACTCGATGCAATGAGTGCTAAGTGAACTATTCAAAAATCATGAGAAATTAGTCAGTTACGACTACCTCTCATGGAAATGGTCATATGTCAATGACTAGCCTAATGCAGTTGAATCCGAAAAATGGTATCTAATATAATGCACTGCGTAAACCCCCATACTTAAATACTATAAATATTTTATAAATTTTTATTTGGATGATTAGATTTGTCAATTTTTATATTTTAAAAAATATAACCAATATTGCTTAATTAAAGGCTAATGTTAATAGTATTTATTTTAAAACTATTTGTTGTACATTATGGGGGTTTTAGTGGGAGCAATTCATATTGGGTGATACATATTTAGGAAAAAATGACATAATATATTGAGCACATTATATGGTTTAAATAATTTTTATATTGGCACATATAAAAAATAGAGCTCAAAGTTAATCAAAAACATAAATGGGTATAAAAAAATATTAATGAAAAAATAGATATCTACAATATCTAGTGAAAATAGGATTTTTTTAAACTGAGAAGGTGTATCGTGTTTGTATTGGAAGTGGTTAAATAATGTGATTTTTAAAAGTATTGTTTAGTATTCCACTAACACATGTGATATGTGAGAGTTTCATTGAGTGAAAACCCCTCGTGCGTTTTCTCACCCAACAACTAATTATATGATTGAGTTCTTTTATATTTGCAATGCAAAAGAGTTTTTGAGTATGAGTACAATTTCTTTTTTTACCTTCCATAACCTTAACTATATAAAATATAAATTTATTAGGTTTATTTTTCAGGGTATCTTAATTTTATAAAATTTAAAACAACAAATTTCCATCTGAAATTCTATAGTGTGATGTTGTGCTATGGATCTCCTAGCTAAGAACATTGTGTTTTTTTTTCCTAATTATTGTGTTTTCACTACTATCACTTCTTCTACCATCACTCCTTTGACCCCCAAGGTTCACCTTTATCACCTTTAGGATTCTAATCCTAGCTCATTGGACTCATTCCTTATAAAATGTCTCTCTTTATTGTCACATCCAATGTAGACCCTCTCGAAATCACCCTCTCAATGAAAACTAATGCATTGATTAACCTTAGTCATCATGGAATTATATAGTGGTGCTAATATCTTCACCCCATCATCTTCTAGAAATGGAACGAATTATACTTCTATCTACATAATGCTCATTTTGGATCTTCTTGTATAATTAATTATCCCTCTCACCCAACAAACCTTTATAAAAATAAGGGCACACCCTCCAAATAGACTGATAGTCAACCAATAATGACTTCCTCACTCCTTTACACATCCCCTCTTTACCCATCCACCTCCATACCCTTATATAATCCTAAATTAAACCCTTAGCTATTCACTGTAATACTATTCTAAGTCAAACAGTTCACTCTCCATCTCAATCATAATCATTCATTTAATGAAGAAATGTTGAATGTAGACCTAGCATATGTCCCTAAACCCATTTCTTAATGCCTCTCATTTTTCACTGTAACTAAATCTTTATCCTTGAGATTATGGTTGACTAAACAATATAACTAAACATGTATACTTGATATTATAGTGGACTAAACAATTAGCTTCGATGAGAATGCCTTGGTTTTAAGCTTTAATATGCCGTTACCGAAGCTAATACATATTTAAAAATGATTCCACATTGACTGAGAACGTGTAAATAAAGGAAGAAATCTTCCATATGGAAACTAATTCTTCTTAATGAATTCAATTTAGCATAGGATGCAATTTATATTCATTTATAATTTTGGAAAAACCATAGATAAAAATAATTAAACTTTGAATTAATCAGAAGGAGTTGCAGCTCACATGTGTGTACATCACCTGGAGACTGCACTCATACAAAGGAGGAGACACACGCTCACACTCACTCACTTCATTACATGGATGAAGATTACATATTAAATACTTGACTAAAAAATAGGTGGCTCAAAACAACCTCCTAAACTCTAGGAACAACTCCTAAACTAAGAAGGTACGTTACAACCACATAACCATTTCTCCATTATTTTTAACTCCCTCCCTTAATGGAGAAAGGGTTATTTTTCACACCTAACATCCCTCTAAATAACTCAAACTTTATTCGCCCTAGAGGCTTAGTAAAAATGTCGGCTACATTATCACAAGTATTACAATAATCCACACAAATTTCCTTAGACTATAGCTTTTCTCATACAAAGTGAAACTGAGGATCAATGTGTTTATTATTCTTATGGAAAACTGGATTGTATGCAAGTTTTATTGTGCTTTGGTTGTCAGTTTTGATGCTGGTTGCTTCTTTTTGTCCTTCGCCTGTATCACTGAGCAATCTCCTCAACCAAATGGCTTCGCATGTTGCTGCACACAACGCCTGGTATTCTGCTTCACATGATGATAATGCTACAGTACTTTGCTTTTTGCTACTCCACGAAATAACCCCGGATCCAATACTAAATGCATATCCTGTGATGGATCTACGATCATCCAGGTTGCCTGCCCAATCTAAATGTGAATAACCTGCTAAAGTAACATCAGAAATGTCAATGTATAAAAGACCATAATTACAAGTACCACTAAGGTACCTCAACACACATTTTGTTGCATTCCAGTGACATTATGTAAAGCAAGAAGACCATCAACCATACCTTTCTTTTTGAGTAAGATGAGATCTTGTAGATTTAGGTGTCCAAATCTCTGGTGCCAGAGATTCTCAACCATTGATGTTGCTGCAACCATCGCTTGTTGTGGCATGCTCCTTGCATCCAGTCTGTACAAATTTCCCACACGTACTCCAGTTGCAACTATCTCCAATTGACTATCCTGAATGACACATCCATTCTTGAAGAATTTCACTTGCATGTCCTGGTCTGTTATCATAGAGACAGAGATCAAATTCTTTTTAATTCCTGGAACATATAAAACATTTCTTAGATGTTTGATGTCGCCACTAGGTAGCTTGACAGGAATATCCCCACATCCTTTGATCTCATACCCACTATCATCTCCTAAATAAATCTTTGATCCACATGCAGATTCTTCAAGAAATTCAAAACAATCTCTCTTATCGATCATGTGCGAGGATGCGCCAGAATCTACATACCATATATTATCCTTGTCTCCTTTTGATGTTGAAAGTGCATAGTCGACTGTGAATAATCGAAAATCATGGCTGTGGTCATCCTCTTCTCCAGCAAAACACCCCTGATGTTTCCTCTGTTTGTCTTTTCTTTCATCCGCCTGCCTCTTATAGCATTCTTTAATCTGGTGGCCAAGCTTCCCACAGTAAAAACATCTCTTAACATAACTATCAGTCATACCTCTGAATGGTCTCTTTTGAAAAGAGTTGGCCCCTTTCTGCTGCTGCTGCTGTTACTGATGTTGATGTTGGTGCTGGTGCTGCTTTCCTCTGTATTGTCACCTCTTTGCCATAAGAGCAAGATCATTGCCCTGAGTCTTTAGATTCTGTCATCGCTCCTCCTCCTGGAGCAGAATTGTTGTCAGGTCATCAAACGAGGGGGCTTTCTCTCTCGCTGACAACCCAGAGATGAATGTCTGATATTCATCGGTCATTCTGTTCAGTGTAAGTGTAACCAGATCTGAATCTGATACATTCTCTCCAATGGCTCCCAATTTGTCTTTTGGATCCTTGACTCTGGCCATGAATCCACCAACGGATTCATTCTCATCCATCTTTAATGCAAACAATTTTCCCTTGAGTGCCAGAACACGATTTGTGTTCTGTGTCTTGTACAGATTCTTGATTGTGGTCCATATATCCGCGACCGACTTGCAATCTCTGATATGGGGGATAATGTTGTCTTTGACAGACATCTTCAGTATGACTTTCGCCTTTGTTTCTCTCTTATCCCAGTCTTGTTCTTGGGTCGGTGTTCCACTTCTCTGCTCATTTCCCAAGATGATCAACCATGCACTCGCACTCTCCAGCAAAGTTTGCATTTTGAACTTCCAGTTAGAGAAGTTTGTTCCATCGAGCTTGCCAGACTCGTGGAGGTATGATTCCAAACTGTTGTTCATTTTCGCCCAACTGAACACTTCAATCGGCCACCACCGAGCAAGTCTGATCTGCTACCACCAAACAGATCAGGAACTTCACTGTGCCACCACCGAGAAAGTCCGATCTGCTGCCAGCGAACAGATCAGGGACTTCACTATGCCACCATCGGGCAAGTCCAATTTGCTGCCACCGAACAGATCAGGGACTTCACTATGCCACCACCGGGCAAAACCGATCTGCTACCACCGAACAGATCAACAAGTAGGCTCCAACACGCCACCACCGGGTAAGTCCGATCTGCTGCCACCGAAAAGATCAGGGACTTCACTATGCTACCACTGGGCAAAACCGATCTGCTACCACCGAACAGATCAACAAGCAAGCTCCAACACGCCACCACCGGGCAAGGGCGATCTGCTTCCACCGAACAGATCAAGGAGCTGCACTGCGCCACCACTGGGGAAAACACCGATCTGCTTCCACCGAGCAGATCACAGAGCTCTGATTCACCACCACCGGGCAGGTCCGATCACGGAACCCCAATTCGCCACCACCGGGCAGATCCAATCCGCTACCTCCGAGCTGATCAAGGATCCTCAATTCGCCACCACCGGGCAAATAAAATCTGCTGCCATCGAGAAGAAATCTCCATGTGCCACCACCAGGCAACTCCGATCTGAAAAAAACAAAATTGCAGATTTCCAGAGAGAAAGAGGTTGGCTCTATGGCACTCTGAATAGCTAAAAATCTGCGCCAATTGCCACGGATCCGCGCCAATTTTAGATATAATTTTTCTTGTGTGCTTTTCAGCCCAAAAGTAGCGCCAATGGCGCACTTTTCAGCCCAAAAGTAGCACCAATGGTGCACTTTTCAGCCCAAAAGTAGCGCAAATTGCTCCTGGTGCGCTTTTCAGCCCCAAACTAGCACCAATGGCGCGCTTTTCAGCCCAAAAGTAGCGCCAATTGCTCAACCTTTTCTCCAGCTCAGAGATGATCAGTCATCTGAGACCCTTCACTCCAGGTGTTACTGCAGTTCCACCTGATCACACAGATACATTTACAAGCTCTCCTCCCACTACAGATGTGCAACTAATGATACATCCCAAAAAAAAAAAATTAAGGCTACCTCTACCCTAAGCTCTGATACCAAGATAAAAATAATTAAACTTTGAATTAATCAGAAGGAGTTGCAGCTCACAGGTGTGTACATCACCTGGAGACTGCACTCATACAAAGGAGGAGACACACGCTCACACTCTCTCACTGCATTACATGGATGAAGATTACATATTAAATACTTGACTGAAAAATACGTGGCTGAAAACAACCTCCTAAACTCTAGGAACAACTCCTAAACTAAGAAGGTACGTTACAACCACATAACCATTTCTCCATTATTTCTAACTACCATTACTAAAGAGCTATCGATATCCACTTTTTGATGTTGCATTAAAACCACTCTCTGCAGCTTAGGCTTATATGAATTCTTCTTATTGAATTCAATTTACCAGAGGATGTTATTTATTTTCGTTTATAATCTTGGAAAAAATATTACTAAACTTTGAGCCATCAACGTCCACTTTTGACGTTGCATTAAAACCAATGTGTGCAGTTTTTCTTTAAACAAGGGAGCCACTGCCGTGGCGGTAGTCCCTGCCGGGTCTGCCACAACAACACAATACAAATGCTTTGGTTTGAGCCAATTCTATGCAATAATAATGATTTTATTCTTATTCTATACAATAATAATGATTTTCAAAACCCTCTCATTTTTCGAGAGCAAAGACAGAATTGAGTAAATGGCCATGGACATATTAGTGCAGGGTGAACCCTAATTCATTCCTGGCAGCTGAAGAAATCTTTGACTACGTCAGCCACAATAGATTTGACTGGGCAAGAAAAAGCCATAAAAAAACAGTGGAGGTGCACAGGAAAATCAATTCTATTTGTAGGTAGAAGCATCGCCATGGTGAAACCAACCAGGCAACAAAAATTACATGTAGCGTGTAATGCAAACAAGCAGCTAAGCAAAAGTTTGAGAAAGTTGTAATTACATGCACGTTTACAAGTTTTTTTATTTATTATATTTCTTATTTTAGTTTTTATTAATATTTTTATTTTTTCCAAATTTTGCAGTGGTTCAATGATTATTCAAAAAACAGGACAAATACACCGCATAGGGGTATCAATCAAATTCCAATCCCAACAGTTTTTGCACAGGATTTTCAGGAAACCTTCATGTACTAGACAAATAGATTCCAAAAATTTAGGTGGTTACAGTAAATTTAGGGTGGTCACACAGAGAAATATATTGGATTCACCTATTTGTATCACAGCTTTTAAGTTCTCGTTGTCCAGGAAAAGGAAAATTGATTTACCTTGTCGTTGCTTGCTTTCAGGGTATGAGGGATACCTCAGCTACTTTCAAGGTCCCATTCCAACTTGAATTTCCTGCGTGTATGCCAAAGTTACAGTCTTGGAAATGAAACAAACCACATCTTTTTAGTTCAATGGAAAACTTGAAATGGAAATAAATGTTTCAATTAATTGAAAAGAGATTTGGATCGACATACCACTATGACTTTTCTGAGCTTATCTCTGAACACAGCTCTGAAACTTCATATAATTTGCTTTTGCATACGCCTGAAATAGTGTTTTTCCCTTGAGCAGAGGTAGGGTGCCGTACCCTGACCGTTTCTCCTTCGGGCCTTGACCGTTTCTCCTTCGAGCCTTATCGACAGTGTCCATGAAAAATGGTGTGTGAAAAACCATGGTGAACATATGGTGAACGATGGAAGATGCACTCTGCTCCTCAAACTAGCTGGTCGACACTCTCTACTCTGCTCCTCTACTCGTCTGCTCTGCTCCTCTGATCTTAATTCAATGAACTTCATTCAATGAACTTCGCTATTGTTCATCATATTTCAAAATCCATTTATTAAGTTCGAATTTCACACACTTCACATTAGAAAATATACATTATTCATCCAAGTTATTCCCATACTTGTACAATAATACAATGAAAACTATCAGTATCTCTAAATGCACCTTCTCTACGAGGAATTTGTATACATATGTCTCTCTAGGGTTTATGGCATACTGTGTAATGCCCGCAGTTCCATCTGCCCATGGAGTCCCGATCTGCCATCATTAAAACCCAACCAAATCCTATATAATTATAGCCCACACAATCCATGATCAAAATTAGTGTTCATGCAGAATTCATATTTGTCCACAAATCAAAAAATAAGACCTGATGGATGCCATGCCAGTGTATGACAATACCTTCAGTGGGCATCAGATTCTCCACTTCCACGACGATTGTATCGCCAGCTCTGGAACGAATAGTGGGTCCTGGAAATTGCCCATTGATTGCAATAACCATTCTCTCCACACAATCTGGTGACTAGAACTCATATTTTATCTACCATCTGTAGTGCTTCTCCATTGTGCTCTTGCTTTGTGTCATGCATGCTTGCATCGCCGCTGCCGCCACCATCACCACCAGCAGACGCAAGAATCTACTTGCTTTGCACCCCATACTCACTACGAAAAAGCAGATACTTGCACTTTTCTGCACAGTGTAGCCAAGTTTAGTATATTATAAGGCTGCTTTCTGGCAATTATATTCTAACATATTCAATGAAATTTTTTAGATGCTGAGAAATTATGGGTTTGATAAGAAGCCGAGGGCTCGCACCAGGAATAGATGGCATTTTTTTATTGAATATGCAATTCTGGGCTTAATGGGGATTTGTATTTCTCTCTACCTGAACAGACAAACTGATTTAAAGAGAACAAACTGTCAACATGGGGAACTACTTCACAGACTGGAAATGAAATATACAAAAACATTTTCTGTGCAAAGAAAAATAATGGAGTATTTGAGAATATGTATACCTCGCTGATGTGAATGCAATATACTGAAACGCTGGAGTGCTTTTGGAATAAAAATGCATCAATCAATTACCATGATGTGGTTGATGAACGCGCTTCTGTCCGAGCCCGAACAATACCACTCCTCATGTGTGAAGCGTGAGATTAAATAAGAAGCTTCAGAGATGAGGTGAGTGCAGGTCCATTTTTCTGAAATGAAGCGGAACGACAATGTTCTTCTCACTTTTTGGTGTGACAGGCGAGTTGTGGTGGTTAAATGAGTCAACCTAGGAAATCATATTATAGAAACCATTTCAAATTAGGACTCCTAAACCATTTCAACTACGACTCCTATTTTCAATGTTTTAACTAGTGGGTGGGTACGTCGAACTCCCTGTCAGAGACCACAACTGTAAATACTAAACTGGAATTCAAGTATAAATTGTCGTTGGTTCCGGCTACTTGAAACTCTAATTCCTCCATTTACATAGCACACCACAGTATAATCTATTGCACAGGTAGCAATAGAATCAAGCTCATCAAAAAACAAGACGCAAGGCACTGACTATCGGGCTTTGTCGAAAATCTCTCGAACATTAGCCTCACTTTCTCCAAACCACATAGTTAATAATTCTGGGCCTTTTACACTGATAAAATTGGCCTGGCACTCATTCGCAATAGCTTTTGCAAGCAGCGTCTTACCACAACCTGGTGGCCCGTAAAAGAGCACTCCTTTGGAAGGAGACATGCCAAACTTTTCAAATTTCTCAGGGTGCTCCACTGGATATTGAACAGTCTACAGACCAAAATTAAAGTACATCTTAGTTAGTGATGTTCAGGATTCGCAGATAGTTGACATCCTTCAAAGAATAAAAAATAGAAATGTAGTAAGCCTGAGGTCCACTACTTTACCTCTTGAAGCTCCCTCTTGACATTTTCCAAACCACCAATATCTTCCCAAGAAACATTGGGCACTTCAACAACCTATCGTACAAATACAAATATTATTAATACACTATTGCTTATAAATAAACAAATAGAAGAGATGCATTGTTCGCACCTGAGTGTTTATATAACCCCTCTTGACTTATACTTATAGAAAAGGATATTGCTAGAAGAAATTTGACACAACTCACAGTTTCACGCAAGGCAGATGGGTTACTGGTGCCCAACGCAATCTGGAAGTGCTCATTTGTAACAGCCATAGAATTGAGGATTTCAGCATCGTTGGTCTCATCTTCCAAGTCTATAACATCCATTTTTTCCCTGATGCACTGTAGCGCAGCCTCGGTGCAAAGAGCTGCAAGATCAGCTCCAACATATCCATGTGTGTCCTTCGCAATTCGTTCAAGATCAACCTGCACCAAAAATCAAAAACATAATATATAAAGTCAGAGTATAAAAAATAGCGTTGAAATATGTGAAAATAGAAAATTCCAACGCGGCTAAGTTCATACATCGTCCGAAAGCTTCATATTCTTTGTATGTATACGAAGGACTTCTAGCCACCCCACTTCATCAGGAACCCCAATATCAATTTCCCTATCAAACCTTCCAAACCTTCTAAGAGCTGGGTCAATACTATTTGGCCGGTTAGTTGCTCCTATCACAATAACATGGCCTCGAGCTTTTAGCCCATGCATCAGTGTCAGAAGTTGAGAAACAATTGGCCTCTCAACCTCACCATGTGTCTTTTCTCTTTTGGCTGCTATTGAATCATTTTCATCAATAAAAATAATGGATGGGGCATTCTTCTCTGCCTCCTCAAAGGCTTCCCTCAGATTGCTTTCACTTTCTCCAGCCAACTTCGACATAATTTCGGGCCCATTAATTAAGAAAAAGAAAGAACCAGTTTCATTGGCTACTGCCCTAGAATTTAAGGTTTTCCCTGAACCAGGTGGTCCAAAGAGCAAAATTCCCTTTGGTGGTTTAACGCCAATTGATTTAAAAAGTTGTGGGTGCCTCAGTGGAAGCTCAACCAATTCACGAATCTGGGCCCTTTGCCTCCTTACACCGCCAACATTGTCATAACCAACTTCATCCAATCTATCTTCATCCTCCCGCTTCATAGGCTCTCCCTCACAAAAGATCTCAGTATCAGGAGAAACAACACAATATTCCCCAGGGTCCGTCTCTACTACTTTGAACTCTACACTGCGCATTCCACCTCTAACAAGGAAAAGGTCTCCTTTCCTTACTGGGTGATAGGCCTCCATGAAATAGGCTGCAGAGAAAATATCAGAACTTTAGAAACCATATTTACCTGATCTTATAACCCGCATTGTAGAAAGAGAAGAAGAAAGCAAATAAATTGAACAAAACATATCATCCTAAACTTTTAACACACAATGTTAGAAAGATAACTCATAACGAAAATTACAGGGAGCTATTCAAAACGTAAAACGCACAATGAAAATATTTCTAACCTAAGTTTCTTTAAGCTTATGAAAATCAAATTACCTTTAGAGATCTATTTGTTGTACATATAAGACAATTTACCCCAAGATACTGGCATGTATGAACAGCCTCATAACCATATGGTAAATTCATGCATTGGTGCAAACTTAATGCACTGACCTACATTTTCTAAAGGTGAGAAAGACATTAAGAAATGAAAACATTGGAAAGGTAGAATTCAGAAGAAAAAATAAAAAATACCAGAATATCCATCACTTTAAGAAGAGAAATATGAAAACAGAATGAGTCGGGAAAAAAAATGAGACTCATGCTTTAAATATGCATCGAACAGATTGCCAGTAACGCCCTCGATGGTATCATCAATAGGCAGGATATGCACATGCTTGCCGTACTTTACATCGGGGCACTGATGAACCGAAACAACATCGCCGAGTCGAACCCTCAGATTCGAACGCACAACCTTGTTCATTCTAATCCTGGGCTCTTCGCACGTCTCATCAGCGAGAGCGATACAAATCGTATCCTTTCTCTTCTTGCCCTAAAACACAAAATTCAAAACCCTAGGTGCCCCGAGCAAATTAGATCAAAATATCACGAATAGATCAAAGATCGAATCCCACAGAGCCAAGAGAAGAGGGAAATTTTACCATTATCAATATCAAAGCATACCTTGATAAGAATAGTATCTCCGCGGAAGAGCTGTAATTTTTCCATGGTGTCCGGATGCAGACAGACCACAGAGTTATCGTCGTTGATAGCCTCATCGACAACAAGGTGATTGGGAGCCTTCTTCTGCTCCAAAATAGCAGTGCTGAAATCCCTTTTGACTCCTTTGCTGTAATCAAAACCCACCGAAATTTAGCTCAACAGCATACAACACATGAACTACCACTTCAAAAAAGACCTGATAAACCAAACCCTCTAAAAATGAAAAGCAAGGAGACTTACGGTTCTGAAGATTCTCCCTTGTGCGCCATTGTTGCACAGGTGTAATTGATTCGATGGATGTCTGATCCGCAAACAAATTCGGGAGTGAAAATATAACAGTATGAATTGCATGTCCCATGATTTCTTCCCAGTATAATTTCCATATACCGGCGTGGCCGTGGTTATTGAATGATTATTGAGTGGCCATTAACATCTGGCACTTGCAGCATGCAGTACACTGCATGCAGGACACGGAGAACAGGCACATCGGACCAAGAACAACTATCGAACTTTGGATAAAATGAGGCACAAAAAATCAATGCTATCTTAATTTTAGATATAAAATGAAGTGCAATATAATTTTTTTTGGATATAAAGAAATCTTGTAATTAAAATGCAGGGTAAACTTTGTATATAAAAATTTTACCACAATATTTTCGTATCGGGGCACGTGAAAGCCGCAATAAGAGGTAGAATATTTTTGAAACAAAAACTTTGGTTAAAATTTCAGTGAATGACATTGTCAGCAATAAACTTTGGTTAAAATTGTTTAAACACTCAAAATTTATGGTCAACCAAAAAACTAATACCCCGATCAACGCGTGATCGAACGCTAATAGTCCCAGGCAGGGGCTAATAATGATGTGATACATCTGCTGCTAACTTTGAAGATCTGATTCATTACGAGAGCTAGCAAACAATTTATATAAACTCCACTCTCAATACATAGAAACACAATATAAACACCTATATCTGAATTGTTTTAGATATGAATTTGAGTAAAAGCGTCTCAATAAAAAGGGTAAAAAGAGAAAAAATATACTATAAAGAAGTAATAAAATGATTTAAATAAAAGGCCTATTATTGTGATATGTTATACCGCCTTTTTCTTTTAGATGGATCAACATGTACATAATTTGTGCTTTCGGTGTTGTCGAATGCTTTGTTCGTTGCTCATTGCACTTGAACTCTTTATAAAAAGTAAGATATTGCGTCATAAAGGACAGAGGTGTGTTAGGATTTCTTTTTCTTTTTGATACAGCGATCTAAAAGCACTTTGTCCTTCCATGCGATTGAATACTTCGTTCATTGAATTATTTTATTTCAAAGTAAATGTGACACGCAAGATATAGGGTCATTCAGAAAGGAAAACCTGGGTTCCGCATTTGAAAATCGGCGGAAAAAAGTAGTGAACAAATTTAGAACTTGAATATTATGGTTCATGTCGTTTACTCGATATTTCTGCATAGAAACATCTAAACGGATTTCTCAAGAACCCACAGAAATATAAAAAAATTGAAAGGTGTGCATGGAGTTCATATGTTTTGCCACGGAAATGATTTCAGCGATATATTATGCTGTGTCATTTACATGATCTCTATTAATAGAAACCTCATTTATATGAACGTGGCTTGTGGCCTGTTGTTGTACGTGATGGCATAATCCACAAGTTTGAAATTCATAAAAGATTAAAGATTAAATTGGGAGAGTGGATGTGCTTCCTATCTTCAAATGTGTGCGGAAAGTTCCCGCGTATGCCTGCGTATTCAATTGATGATTTTTTGCTTTTGTGGTATGCATTTCATTTTAAGTTTTAATCAAATTTGTATCTATTTCCTTTCTATTTGAAAACTCTCTTTCAACCACTCTTACAATTTTTTTCTATAATAAAAAATATGTCATCAAATTCCAAGCTAATAATAACTATTATTTATAAACATTCATTTTAAATTTCCATCATTTACAAATATTTAAAAATGATTTTTTTTTTCTAAAAAATTAATACTTACTTGAAAATTATGCTGTCAGTTTTTGTGTCTGGTTTACTATTACTAGTGGTTTAACTGGGAATTGAGACCAATTGATTGTGCTTGATTTTTTTTTAT
>APFE030231774.1:12184-42809 GCA_000404065.3 Pinus taeda | reverse complement strand
CTATACATATTCCATGGAGAAGTGTTAGTGGTGTGACATTAATTGTCCTCAAGCAGAGGCTTTAGTTTTACACTTTTCTGGAAGCAAATACTTTCTTCCAACATTTTTGAGTTCCATGAAAAATTTGAAAGTCCTAATAGTATTCAATTATGGGTTCAAGAGAGACATAGTATTTAATTATGGGTTAAAGAGATCCACACTGAATGATCTATCGACCTTATCTTCACTTAGTTTAAGACTATTCACTTGGAGAGCCTGCATGTGCCCCCACTTCAAGAGCATAGTAAAGTCATGTAGGAATTAGAGAGAAGCTATCTTTAATCTTTTAGTGTTGATTGGAAAAATGTCTTGGTTCAATAACACCCAGTCGAGCATTAAGCTTCCAATAATGCTAGATTTTATCCTGGAGCACTTTTGTGATTTGGAGTAGATGCCCCCTCGTATTTGTGACACATCTTCAGTTGTGAATTGGACTATTACTAACTGTCATTTCCTTTGAATGTTACCTGATGACTTGGGGAACCTCAACTCTTTAATAATGTTAAGGAGGGAAAGAAAGTACATTACGCTAAGTTCTCTTATGCTTTTCAAGTTTTTCTTGGATATCTACAACGTTTCGGGTAGGAAAGTACATTCTATTAATGAAAATTTGTCTTGATAGAAAGGCCCAATTTCAAATTCTAATGCTTTCAAAAAACATTGTATAACTGTAATGTTTCTAAAAGGAAAGCATATTTTTTCAATTTAAGTATCATGATCCCATATTCCAACTTATTTTCAGTAACCCATTAGGCTTTGTAGCTTTGAATAAATCCATGTCTTTTGATAAGATCCTCTTCCAAATTAAAATGCAGTTTCCTTTTGGAAATAACCACATACAGTGTCTTGATTTTGTTATTGAGAAAATAGAGATTGTGAAACAAGCCTGTGCCATACAAGGACTTGATTCATTGATTATGTATCAATTATGTCTCTTGATGTAACAATGTCTTGATTTTGTTGCTTGAAAATAGAGGTTATGCTTTACTATTTCATAGAATTTCTTACAATCTTTCCATAAGTATTGATTTGTAATCTCAGTCACTGATGACTGTAATGACAAAGGTAATATTCCATGGTTTGAAGTTCCCCTCTTACTAAATATTTAAATATATCACCACAATTTAATTGTTAGTTAAAGGAATTGTATTTGATTTGTAAACAATTCATTGTTTGATTTATAGATTTTGATTTTTTCCCTTTTTTATTTTTTTCTCAGATTTGGTATGAGATATCTTCCAAGATTTGGGTTCCCTAGTTTCCCCACCATAGTACAAGGTTTATATGCTATCATTAAATATTCTTGGAACATTCCAACTTTTCCAGTAAGTGTGCTTTGAAACATTGTTGTTGCTTTTCCATGGTGTTAATGCAAATAAGCACTACAACTAGTGCCATTATTTAGATCAAGTGCTAAAAACTAGGTGGTCTTGTAATGATGGAGTGATTGTTTTATAGCTACTAAGGTCATATGCATTTTTATCTCTTATGCTGTCCTAAGATATTCAAATTCAGAATAAGATTGTAGTCAGTTTCTTGAACATAATATATAGTAGATTATCTTTTACTAATCAACTGCGGATGTGATCCCTCGCAGGAAAGAAAATTAAAAGTGACTTTGATTTCACATTGATTTGCCAAAACATACACACAGGAAAGGAGATTCAAAGTGACACTATGATGGCCATTATGTCAAGCCATGTGGTCGCACTCCCTTGATCGTGAGCACGATTGTGATCAAGATGGAAGACTTCATAGTCTAGATTGATTGTTTAGCTGTGATAGTTAGTGGGCTCATTCACAAAAGCTTCTATTTCACTAATCCTTTTTATAGAGTTGTCAGATTCAATTTCCAAAGGTTTTAATTACACTATAGAGTTGAGTTTTGAGAGAGTTTTGATTCACAGTGTTAAGTATAGCAGATATGACACTTGAACAAAGACAAGCATAGTAGAGGTATCAGACTCTATTATAAGCTTACCTTCATATTATAAGGGACGTGGTTGGCTTTTTTATAATTTTATAAACAAGTTCCATGTCGTGGAAATGTGAAAAAAAACAGTGATATTGCCACCATGTGGCTCTTTTCATATATGGTTTTATACTTTTTCAAAAAATTCTCTGAGAGTTCACAATGCTAAGATTCACTAAGACTTTACAGAGTTTTATTATTTAGTGAAAGACTTGCCAAGATATTACAAGATTTTATAATTGAGTAAAATATTCACCATGCCTGGTGAGAGATTCACCAAAAAATTATATATACATATTATATTATTGATAAAATCGCCTTCCATTTCTCCTATATACCATGGAGATTCACCCATTTATTATATTTATAAATTTAGGGGGGGTTCTTAAAATTTTCCCTACTCTGGAATCAGAGATTCGGCTATCTTAATCTACAAGACCTCATCCTACTTCAGAGAAAAGGTATGGTTGATGGACTCCCTATTTTCCATAATGTTAAGCTGGATTGTGATGAATGTGCATTAGGGAAATTACATAGAGAAGAGTTCCCTTTACATGTTAATACAAAGGAAAGAGATATTTTAGAACTGGTGCATACAGACATCTGCAGACCTATGCAAACTAGTTCATTAGGAGGAGCATATTACTTTCTTTTATTTACAGATGATTGCACTAGATTTTCATGGATATACTTTCTGAGTAAAAAGAGTCAAGCCTTTCAGTATTTTAAAGAGTTTAAATCCATGGTAGAAAACTAGACAGGAAAAAGGATAAAAATTCTCTGCTCAGATCAAGGGGGAGAATACAGGTTGGGAGAGTTCATGGATTTCTGCAAGCAGCATGGGATTTTGCAACAATTTATAGTGCCCCACACTCCATAGCAGAATGGAGTGGTAGAACGGAAGAATAGAACTCTTGTAGAGTGCGCAAGGAGCATGCTTCAAGGTAAGGGTCTATGAAATAGTCTTTGGGTAGAAGCTACTAACACTGTTGTGTATTTAAAGAATAGGAGTCCTACTAGATGTTTAGGCTTCAAAACCCCTTTTGAAGCATTGTTTGGATTCAAACCAGCAATGAGTCACTTAATAATATTTGGGTCAAAAGCTTATGCTCATATACCTAAGGCAGATATGAAGAAGTTAGATCCCAAAGCCTTGAAGTGTATATTTGTTGGATATGACACTGAGTTCAAGGCATATAAGTTATATAATCCTGTGACTCACAAGTTTTTTGCAAGAAGAGATGTTATATTTCATGAACAAGTTCAAGAAGAAAAGGATGACTCTAACAGTGATTGCCACATTCCATTGCTATTGGAAGAAAACAGTGAGGAAGATGAAGAGAAGGAGCAAAAACAAGAAGAAGAAGTAACAGATAATGTAATCAATGATGATGCAAGCCTAGAAAAGGCTGAAATAGACAGAGTTGAGGTAAGTCCCCTACCAAGGAGATCAGGTAGGAAGACTCGATTATCTTCTAGATTGAAAGACTATGCATTAATGTCAAAGATTGTAAACATTGTAGAACCTGCAAATTATGAGGAAGCAAGTAAATTTGATGCATGGAGGGCTGCAATGTATGAGGAAATAAAATCAATAAATAGAAACCATACCTGGGATTTGGTTGAATTGCCTGAAGTTAAAACCACCATAAGATGTAAATGGCTGTATAAAGCAATAATAAATGTAGATGGGAGTATAGAGAAACTTAAAGCTAGACTGGTAGCAAAGGGTTACTCACAGCAAGAGGGAATAGATTTCGATGACACCTTTTTTCCTGTAGTCAAACTAAACACCATTAGAACGCTAATTTCCTTAGCAACAAAACACAAATGGAAGCTACACCAGCCAGATGTTAAATCTTCATTTCTGAATGGTGACTCAAAAGAAGAAATTTATTTACTATAGCCTGAAGGTTTTGTGAAAAAGGGATAGGAACATCTTGTGTGTAAATTGAAAAAGACACTTTACGGTTTAAAATAGGCACCCAGGTCATGGTATGAGAAAATTGATTCATTTTTTGTATAGCATGGCTTTCATAGGAGCTTGAATGATCCAAATCTGTATACCAAGTTTAATAAACAGAGGCAAATTATTTATATTTCTTTGTATGTAGATGATATGATCATAACAGGGAATTCTAACCAATCTGATCAAAGAAATCAAACAGCGAATGTCACAAGTGTTTGAGATGAAAGATCTCGGAAACCTTCATTATTGCTTGGGATTGGAGGTATGGAAAGATTCTGGACTAACTTTTCTTACTCAAGGGAAGTATGCTAGAAACTTGCTGGAAAGGTTCAGAATGGAGCAATGCAGATCAGCAGCAACACCATTACAACATAATTTAAAGTTGATCAGTGACGATGGTACTAAAGAGGTGGATGCCACTATGTACAGATAGCTAGTTGGCAGTTTGATATATCTGACTATAACTAGACTAGATTTGGCATATTCTGTTAGTGTGTTGAGCCAGTTCATGTCAAAACCACTCGAAAGTCACTGAGCCGCAGCAAAAAGTGTGTTGAGGTATCTTAGTGGTACTAGTAATTATGGCATTTTGTACACTGACACTTCTGATGTTATTCTAGCAAGTTTTCCAGATTCCAATTGGGAAGGTAACTTGGATGATCGAAGATCTATCACAGGTTACGCATTTAGCATTGGATCCGGGGTCATAGCATGGAGCAACAAAAAGCATAGCACTGTAGCTCTATCTTCATGTGAAGTTGAGTACCAAGCATTGTGTGCAGCCACATGTGAAGCTATCTCGTTGAGAAGACTTATCAACGATGCAGGAGAAGAGCAGAAAGAATCAACCATTATCAAAACTGACAACCAGAGTACCATCAAGCTTGCATACAATCCAGTCTTTCATAAAAATACCAAGCATATCGATACTCAGATTCATTTTGTTCGAGAGAAATTATAGTCAAAAGAGATATGTGTTGAATATTATAAAACTTGTGATAACATGGCTGATATTTTTACTAAGTCTCTTGGGCGTGTAAAGTTTGAATTGTTTAGAGGGATTCTAGGAGTTCAGGGTAATCCCTTTCTCGATTAAGGGGGGGAGTTGAAAATAATTAATATTATTTTGTATTAATGGAGAAATGGTTACACAAGTTGTAACGTATCTCCTTAGTTTAGGATTTGTTCCTAGAGTTTAGGAGTTTGGTTGCAACTTCCTGTTGTACTTAATGATGTAATCTTTCATTCATGGATAACAAAGTGAACGGAGAGAGTTCTCTTTGTTTGAATACAGTCTCCAGGTGCAGTACTCACCTGTGAGTTGTAACTCCTTTTTCAATTCAAGTCTGACTTTTATCTATTAATTTTGGAAGACTATTATTGTAGGCCAAATGCCCCACTAATACTTTGAAATCGAAATAGAAATCTATAAAATATAATTATATAACAAAAGTACGAGAAACATAATATAAACCCTTTCCAAGTAAATAAAGGCATAAAGATATCCATAAAGAGATGCATAAGGATTCTTGAGTTAAATTTGGGAATTGAAACCTCGTGAAAAACAATACCAGAATATATATATATATAAACAAAATATTATTTAAGTGGGCATGCATAACTCGTAAACGAAATGATAGAGAACTAGAAGGGGTATAGGATAGACCTCTGAGAATATCATTAATAAGAAGATATGCACAAACAATTGATATCAGATAACTTCAACACATATGATTTATATAGGCATAAAAAATGGTGTGTGTATAAAGTAGTTGACCGCTACCATACAGTCACAAAATACTGAGCCAAATACCATAATAGGCAAGGTGTAAATACACATAGGGACATCCTCATGATGCCTCGATAGAGTCCTAATAACATGCCTACTCGAGCGAGAGTTCTCATAAGATTCATATGTAAATTCGAACAAATAAATTATATGACTCGCAATGACTCATGCATATAACGCAAGCATTAACTAAGCCTTGAACCAAACTTGAACAACTAATAGGCAACGGAGCCAATTTATAGGAAGGCACTCTGAGGCCTTTCCTGAACATTGATGCAGACTCCATTAAATGGTAAATAAGAGCTAGGATGTCGTAAGAAATTTCTTTCTAAGGAAAATGCAACAGAACAGTAAGCAAGAAGGACCATCTCTTGGAAAATAGAATCCTCTGCGATGAGGAGGTCGTAAACGTAATGAGACCAACCTGGAATCATCCAAATTAAAATTAGAGCGAAACAATCGAAGTCTCAATCGGTATGTTCCCAAGAGGATAACCAGTAGCATTTGTACCTGTACGAAACAAAGGGAAAAGTCTTATAGTTAACGAGAAGCCTTAAATCATGGTTAACGAAAATCTCAAACATGCAAATATAGGCGTAGACAGTGGAGAATAAATAAATATAAAAACAAAAAAAAGGAAAACCTTTACCTGGTGAGAGAAGTCGAAGCAAAGTCACGGTCAACCCACCTGAGAAAAGGGGAAGAACAGTCGAGTTAATTCAGTACACCGAAAATAAAACAACATGGTGCATTATGAACCATGTTCAGCTTGGTATAGTGGATAAACCTCGGGGCTGCAGACGGAAGAGGTGTAGGACGAAGCGGGAGGAGGTTGTTTCCCTAGTCGATACCCTGTGTTGCCCCTGCACCTAGAACACCACAGCCATTAGAACATGAGCTTAAACAATAAACTTGGGGTCATCAAACTCCTGAGTAAATACAACCAAATTATTGAGTAACTACCACTAGGAGGGCGCAGAGGTTTTTACCTTGCTTACTGAGGTTACCGAGAAAGTCGACGTTCTTCCATTGACCTCACTGATGCGCGGGTGACCTCTGTTAATTGCAAACCACCGGGGAAAAGGATTGAACTGGGATCACAAATGCCTAAAGCCTGAATGCCAAACCTTTCCACCGTGGTGTGATACAAAACCAGACAGGGGTGGTGCCATGAAGGGTAGGTGTGCGAGTGCGAGTCCTGGGTCTGAAGGAGAAACCCTGTCGCAGCCAAAGAGAAAACCGAACAGGAGAAATGAGGTGAAATGAGCACTTAGGGTAACAAAGATAGCTAGGGTTACAAGGAAGAGATCTGAAGCGTGGATGGGTGGGGGGCGATGAATAACAACCGTCGATGGAACCTCCAAAAAACCAACATGGAAAACCGGGTCGGGACGTACCCTACCCACTTGGACTGAGCTGACATGTAGGCTGATCATTGTCTTATGCGTTGATTGTAGGACAAAGTTCAAGTGCGTAGGGATACATGGAGGCCAGGTGTGGAAAGTAGGAAGGGAAGGTACAACTCCAACTCACTCCAAAATTCCCAGTAAATGTTGTCGTTAAGTTGATCATATGGTTGAGCCTTCATGCCAATGAAACCCATGTTCACCTTGGAGAGGGTGGCAGTATAGTTACTTATTCTCGGATAGCTAGTGGCCAATGAAACCCATGTTCACCTTGGAGAGGGTGACAGTATAGTTACTTATTCTCGGATAGCTAGTGGCATGTCATGCCACATCAGCGAAGGGGAAGGGTTAGACCTAGGCACGAAAAAGGGTACTATATTACCATGTTTAACGCTTGGCATGCTTAGGTAATATGTGATATTAGGTGGGAAAAATGAATGAATATATATAGGCACCGGGGATATATATATATATCAAGAGGCCTAAAAATACATTACAACATTAAGCATGCTCACATGTATGCATTGATTAATAAAGAGATAAACATTATAAGCCCATTCATGTCATCACTTTAACACCTTCATCCATGGAAGCCTAGGAATTTTTTTTTGGACAGTTTGATATGTTGAACTGAGGTACGTTATAGATATCTTCTCGACTGAAAATACTTGGTATTGTTTCAAGCAATTCATGTCATCGCTTTAACACCTTCATCCATAATCATGGCGTGGAAGCCTAGGATTTTTTTTTGACAGTTTGATATGTTGAGCTGAGGTACATTATAGATATCTTCTCGACTGAAAATACTCAGTATTGTTTCAAGCAAAGAAATTGCGGATGAATATTTCCATGGCATTTATGAACACGTTTTTTGGTGGATCCTCTGCACTTTTAACTCAGAGTTCCCATACACTATGCCCCCGTGACTTTACTAGCTTGTGGGACTAGGGGTAGTCCTATTACAGTACATGCTACTTAGGATGACTACGTTGTTATGGGATCGAGGAAAAACATAAAATCTTATTCTCTACCAAACGACACTACGAATAATATATCACAAACTCACTTAACAATGATTTAAAGAATTTATTAAAAAAAATTAGTTATTGATTATTATATTTAATTTTTTAATAACCTTGCCACTAATGTGTGAAGGAATTGTGTCTAGATTGCAGAGTAGAAGTATTTATCTCCGAGAGAATACATGAACTTGATCATTAAAGGGTTTTTGTCAATATTTTGATATGCCAAAAATGATCACGATTGGATATTGGTTTTGTTGTCACTTGAAAGTAGAGGATCAGTTTATAATGCTTATACCAGCTATGATTCATGTTGGATATTATGTGAGACTAATGGAAGAAAGAATTAATGGAAGAAAAAATCAATCGTTTGATTCTTGTTCGATTGACACTGCAGATTTATAGCCTATGACATTTAGAGTGAGAGTATTTAAACAATGAAAATCTTGCAAAATTTTAACATATGGACTATAAATAAATCATCTAGTGGGATTTTTTCAAAGTACAGTATATTTCAATGAAAGTCAAACTTTCTAGAGAAAATACATAAAAGCTATGCAATAATAGATAGTAATTATACTTTATTAAAAGTCAAACTTGGTGAAGGAACTACAATCTTTTTTATTAGTAGGGATATCTCAGTACATATATCCTCTATTAAACATAAACTAGAAGAATTTTCAAAGCTCAAGAATACAGAATTTTCAAAGCTCAAGAATACAGAATTTTCAAAGCTCAAAAATACTTCTTGACTTTCTATCTGTCGATGCCTCATATACTACATGACAATCAATATTAGATGATTCATGTCCATTCAAAGATACCCTCATTAAGGCATCTAGTATATCCAACCCTAGCCTCGATTTTCTAATTTCCTTGATGATGTTTTACTTAGAAAATACCCTTCACAATCCACTATACGTGCAAGAATAGTGAGTTCAACCTTCCATAATTTCATCATATTATGATAATTTTTTTTCCATTGTTTTGTGTTATGAAATAATTTCCATGCTTCTTCCATAGAAAAACCCTCACAAACCAGATTTAACGAATCAACAAAAGGGTGCAGCTCTCTTTTACAAGATTTAACATCAAATAAAGCTACAAATCCAACATCACTTGATATGGTATGTTGCAAATTTTGAAAAATCGTTAAAATCTGATGTTCTAAATTTTTCTCATGACTACAACCCTCTTCTACATAATAACAAGGATTGAACAATTTTGATGCATTAAAAAGATGAATGTGTAGAATTATTTCATTCAAAGAGTCTATGGGAGTCTTTATATAACCTTCTATGAATTTTTGACAGCTCTCTTGTGTTACTTCAATACAAGGTTTCATAGATCATTTATAGACTCTTTATATAACCTTCTATGAGTTGTTGACAACTCCCTTGTGTTACTTCAATACAAGGTTTCATAGATCGTTTCCTTGCTTCATTGATTCAATATATATGGTTGAGATAAAGATGCATCATAATTGATGTCTATCTACAACTATCTCGTCATCTTTAATATCAACATATCCATTTTGAGAATCACTTAAAAAATTTGAAAGATAAGTTATGCCTTCTACAAATGTATATTTTCTCAAAATCCATTTAGATAATGTGCTTATAGTTACTCCAAGAGCCAACCTAATAGTTGTAATGTCTAAATTTTATTCTTGAAAAGTCACATTCAACCTGTTCAATTCCCCTAGCACATCGCAAGAATATGTAAACAAAACTGGATAGAGTATATTCTCATCTTATCATACCCTGATGGAGTTTTTTTTCATTTTTCCACAAAGTTAAAATGTTGGCATAAGCTTCACAAATCGTATAATAACATCCCCCTAGACAACCATCTCACTCAATGTATTTGTAGAACATAAAGATAATCATTTTGCATGACTCTGAGAAAATCATTAAGTTCATTATTTCTCTTTGGGGAGCTTTGAACCCATGCATACACTTTGTTTGCAATTTTTTCAAGAAATAATAACTCGGGTTATTTCTTAGAAGCATTTGTTGCTACTAAATACTCATGATCAACCACCAATCAATTGTAATAAGTTTTGGATTGTTCTTTTTCCAAAATGAAACAAACCCATTTTCATGTTCAATCATTGTTGAAGCCCCATCTCTAGAAAGAACTATCAAAACTTTATATTGAAGGCCTCCAACATGTATTAATTGATTGAAACTATCATATATTGTCTTTCCCTTTCAATCTACTACATATTTGAGCTTCATAAACTATGAGATAGGTGGCCCGAGACCCTTTGAATCTCAGTGATTTCATCAACAATCAATGAGAAGAAAGGAATTTATGATATATTATTTATCTAAATTTGTTGAAGGTGTTTTGATATGCAGTATATAAAATCATTTGCAAACTTATAATTTGTGTATGAATATTACTTTTGAGATTTTGGCATATTTTGAGTTTTTGCATTCATTAGAAATTTGCAAAGTTTATCATACATTGATAGAGATAAATCTTCTTGACAAATGAAATATGATATTTTTATTGTAGAAATCACTCTTACTTTATTAGTATCTCCCACATCTCTAATATGATATGGAATTGGTTTCATCTTTCCCTCTAATGCATTAATCCATCTTGCCTTAGCATCTTTATGCACTCATGAATTTTCATGAGTACCAAGAGCATCATGTTGTAATGTGGTGCAACCATTCCCTAAACCCCATGGTCCATTCATCATATACTTCTCACACTAGCTAAATTCATAGCTATTTATCATCAAACCTCACATAATTCAACCAAACAAATTTATTTAGCCATTCCATGCGAAATTGTCTTTTTGTTTGCTCATTTCTGAATTATTAGCAACATCTACTTCAATGTCATTTGTTTCTTCATATACATCATGATCATAAGAACTTCCAAAAATTTCATGTAATTGTTGTTCCACATGGGCATTATGGGTTTCTTCATGTGTTTCTGAATTTCTCTGAGTCTTAGAAGTTTTCCTTGCTGTCCATCCATACATTTCCCCAATTGTAGCTTGTAAATTTCTATTTTGAGACATTTGTAGGTTTGTAACCAACTGTACAAAAAATGCATGTGAAAACTAGAATTCATTAAATCAAACAAATTAATACTTTTTAATAATACGTATTTATTAATTACCTAAAAGAATATAAAGATTGTGTAACACCATTACCAAAAAAAAAAATTGTTAAAAAATTGTTAAATGTAATGAAAATAATGATACTTTTTCTTTTGGTAGGTAAGCACCCACGGGGGATTTGAACCAGTAACCTATCGCAAGGAGTGCCCTAACAGTGCACCCATTCACCGTCAATCCTATCGCAAGGAGTGCCTTAACAGTGCACCCATTCACCATCAATCCAAAGCCCTGTGGGCAAAAAGGAAATATTTGATAGATAAGCACGCACGGGGGATTTGAACCAGTAACCTATCTCAAGGAGTGCCTTAACAGTGCACCCATTCACCGTCAATCCAAAACCCCATGGGAAAATAATGATACTTATACTATTAGTTATCTGTGAAAAATATAAAAAATATACACAAAAATTAAAAGAAAAAATATTTTGATTTAATATTATTTGAAATAAAAAGTTGGTAAATATTTTTATAATTTTAACTAAATAAAAATTGATGCTCTTCACAATGTGACATATGTATACTTAATTTCCATTCCAAGCATAAAGAGCCACCAACACCTCCCCCTCCAATTTCTTCCCTATGAAATCAAATTTGAAATTTGCAGGATAGAATACAGAGCATCTATGAATATAAGATAACATCCTAATTCTTATAACTCAATGTTTGACATGTAAGTTTTTAGTCGATATCTCATTTATTTAATTTCAACACTCACATTCCTTTCCAGATATAGAGCTTTCATTGGGAAGCTACCCAAGTTATCTTTTTGTTTTAACAATTATTTATATTTCACAAGAGTTCTCATCAAAATAGAGAATATTCCATAAATAATAAATTTGTCAATGTTGATACAACAATTTAAATAAAGAATGGGGACCTCGTTTAACGAAACCAGAAACAACTACTCAAACAGAAACGGATTATCAGTAATACTTTTGTTCTGATTGAATATAGTTTCATTCTCTCTAATACTTATATTATATGTTATTTGTGAAAAATATAAGAAATATACACATAAATTATTATAATTTTTATATTAAATAATTATACTTATTTATAATTTAAAAACCTATTAATGATAATAAAAAAATCCAATTCGTAATTAAAAAAAATACTCATCAATTGTAGAATTAAATAAATCTATAGTAAAAATTCCAATTCGTACTTTTAAAAAATATTCATTAACCAGTTGTAACAATTAAATAAATCTATAAATCTATAGTGATGATGATGATGGTGGTGGTGGTGGTTAACGTTCACCGAGACCAAACATTGGTCTATCGGATCTAAAAAAACAAATTATTTATTTTGATTTAAGATTTTATTCTTATACTCAAAAAGCTTGGAGAGAAGCCTCCCAAGCTCACTATAATTTTGACATTGTAAAAGGCTAGGAAGGTCAATATTGTAAGAAAGATTGTGAAACTGAGATCTAATGTGGTTGTAAGCGGGGCACTGTAAGAAGAAGTAGTTTTCATCCTCGATGTTCCTATTCTCACATATGGCTATTGCGCAGATTATATCTAATTAATTTAGTAATAATCCCAATTCAAAGAGATTGTTTTTTCATAATTTATATCATTTAATTTATTAAATATAAATATTGGTTAAATTTTTTTGTGTATTTCATTAATTTAAATGTTATTTATTTATTTTTCACTATATTGATTTATAATTAATTTTTTGTCATCTTTTTTTCTATTTTATATATATAACATAATAATATCTTTTATTATATTAATTTTTGTTATATTTATAGATATAACTGATTGATAAGTCTTATTGGATTTTTAAAATTAATGATTGGTTGTCTCTATATTCTCATGAGTGTTGCTCAACCACAAAAGTAACTGTTAATTTTGTAGGTATATCTTTTTGTCACTGTGGTTGGATTATCTGATAATTCAAACTTACAATCAAATTAAAAATCTCACATAATTCATATTTAATAAAATTTAAAAAGTATATATACAACTAACATTTCCATTTAATAATTTACACAGATACATGATTGTTGAATTGCACAGTTGTGACTCATTCATATTTGATTTCACATTAATGCCGCCACTTTCCCTGTCGCTGCCAAATTTCTTTAAGCATGTTGCCCAATTCCTTGAAATTTACATCCATCATTATCCTTACATGGTTTCTATTTTTCCAAATTTGCATAAATCAACACGGACTCGACACTCTATAGCTAACCAATGAACTGCTGTCTATTGACCACAACATTATGTTTTTGTATTTTACAGCAAATGAATTACTTTAATGTTTGTATTTTCATTTTACAGTTGAACATCATGGGAGAGATATCAGACATCTCTCACAGGACAAATCATATCAACAAGCAAGATTGTGAGCTCCTGGGCTGACATGGTTACTGGCTAAAAATAGAACCACATACATTCCTATAGTTTCGACGGTTTTCAGGGTTGTTATGTATAGTGGCCACTTGCCTCATACCACCGTTTGCACTGCCAACCTCGATAAAATGCTTCTGCGCATAGATTCAATTCAACCCACCATCATAAATGCCTAAATGCATTGAGTTATCTGAAGGATTGTTTCCATAAAGTATATTGTAAACTTACATGGACATATTGTTTAGGAAATTATAAAATTTTAGGAAACTTTGACACTAAGCCAATATAAATTGCAATACCAGCCCACGAGGTAGCTCTGCTTTTACTGTTCAATGACTCAAAAAGGTTGAGTCAAAAGTACCAGATTATTTTTGAGGAGCAAAGTATTGGAATACGAGTTTGCTTGTAATTAATGTATTCGAATGTTATCTGAGAAATTTGAAGTGGGGAGTTGGGCTGTTGGCCATCCAGGCCTGATGAAAAATTCCACTCTAACACCTTCAATCCACTAGGTAGGAGCACCAGAGCCCCATGTCTAGAACTTGACGATACTTGATTGGTTGTGAAGCTATAATAGTTTACCAAATTCCAATACAAACCCACCAATTAGCTAGCGTGTACATTTAGATTTCCATCTAATACAATAGTTGCACACCATTCAACGTGATTTGTGAATATGGATTATGGAATAGGTAAACCTAAGAAACGTTAGATTGTAATTTTCCATAATTTTCCATTTTCATGTCTCATCAGATTAAATTTGAGCTGCAGATGGTAAATGGAGAATTAATTCATTAATGGTAATTACTAGGGTAGTAGGTAGTGGTATGTTGAAGTATTTAAATAGCTTTAAGTTCAAACTATGTTGTGTAACTATTACTAGTCTGAAGTCCACACACCTATGAAATAAGGTATTTTAGATTTTTATGTTTTACCTATTTAGAGGTCGTTTTCATGGGTTGCGGAGGTATAACACACGTCACACTTTGACGTGGAATTTTTTTTTTTAGCTCCTGTCAAATACATTCTGAAACCAAAAATATGTCCCACAAGACGTCGAATTCTAGGCCTGGTCACGCTCACTAAAGCCTATAGTTCACTTTTTAGAACGAAATTGGACCCTCTCATTTACAAACTAAAGAACGCAATATTTCTACATAAAATTTGATCAGAATATATGCGAAAAGTTTTCTAATTTCATCTCTTCCATATAACCATTCATCACAATAGGATTTTCTTGAAAGATTACAGTGGTGTGTTCAGTTAATTTAAAGAAATTCATGACAAGTTTGCGCTTAGCAACCATTTCGAGACTAAATTAACTTTAAACCATTTCGAGACTAAATTAACTTAAAAGATTATGATGGATGCTATGTAGACTTTAAGACAACTCGTGATTAAATAATGGATTCTTTTAGTTGTCTACGCTTTTCTTTGAAAGTTTAAATAATATATTAAAATATAAAATAGGAATTTATTTGGAATAAAGCATCATCAAATCAATCTTCCATATTTGAAACACACCCTTTAAGACAACTCTTGATTAAATAATGGATCGTTTTAGTTGTCTACACTTTTCTTTGAAAGTTTAAATAATAAATAAAATATAAGATAGGAATTTGTTTGAAATAAAGCGTCATCGAATCAATCTACCATATTTGAAACACATCCTCGTCTAAAAATCTAATCAGCATTATTTTTTGTTTGTTATAATAAGTGAAATTATACATTATGTTTCAAGACATATTCAAAATGTAGTTTTTAAGTGTGATTTTTGGAATTTCAGGCAGATTTTTAACAAGAATGGGTCAAACAAATTGTGGCCAAATATTGATTTGTGTTGTTTAAACTGATTTTTTGACTACATATATGTATTCAAAACCCTCAAAAACCCTAGTGTACTTTGATTTTGAAGAGATCTCCTGTCAAAGTTGCGATTTCAATTAATCCTTGCCAGATTCTAGACAAATTAGATCTGAAAATAAACTGAAAAACTTTCCAAAAAGTCACACTATGTGAAAAGTTCATAAGCAAGTCGAAATTTACATATAATTTTTCAGCAATAACAATGTAATTCGTACCAAATTGTTCACAATTAAAAAAAAAAGAACATGGAAAACGAATAATGATGGACTTAATTACATGCCTTTTGCCAGGTCACATGTTATCACATATGTCCAACAACTTAAAATGATGTACCGTGAAGCCATCCGGTAGCTCACTATTCCATAGAATATCTAGAGGTTACACCATTGGATTGGTCAAGCAGGCGAGATTTATAGGTGATGCACGATAAGTTGACCACAATCACATACACCCATGGAGATTTATCGCAAGTTTAACAAGATATCACTTATCTCAGTTGTTTACTACAATCCATCGTTCAAAAATGGACATATTTTCCTTGAAGTAAACATTTTAGAAATATTTTGACTAGGTGGATATGGGAGACAAGACGAGTCATGTCATTTGTTTCCCATGGGGGCTTTAATGGGGAAAATTACCATACCATATGGGTTCATATTAGGGGATATATATTGGGGGAAAAAGACATAATATATCAGGGGATATATAGAGGGTAAAGGGTTTTTATATTGGCAAGTATAAAAATGGAGCTCAAATTTAATGAAAAAATGGATACCTACAATATCTAGTGGAAATAGGGGTTTTTAAGTTGGGAAGGTGTATTGGGTTCATATTGGTAGGGGGTTAAATAATCTGTTTTTTAGGGGTATTTTCAAACATGTATTCAAATTAGGGGTATTTTTTTAATATGCCATGAATGCACATGATAGGTTAGAAATTCATTGAGTGAAGCCACTGTACCATCTCTAAACTAGGATATTATTCATAGAATTTTGAACCAATAAACAAATATAAATATAAATATTTGTGCTTGTCCCATAAAAAGTCCAAACAATAAATATAGCTAATCCTTCTCTACTACTATCGTATCAAGAAAGACAACTCTTCTGGTAGGAAAAATATCATCATCATGTCATCCTTGCAACACCTTTGTGTTTTGTGTTTGGCTCTTTGGGTCTTCTCTCAATAATGAATGAGGTGCTACTCAGGAAACAAGGTCGTGAGCTCCATACTCTATCAGATTCCATAGAGGTCTTATTTTCTGTTTTTTTTTTGTCCCGACACTCTTTCTTTTTGTAAACTGTATAGTGATAACCTTGCACTCCTTCCCACCATTTAAGCCTATAGGTTTTTTTCTGGTGTTTGTTACTCTGAGAACGTTTGGGGCAATTTTTCATTACATGCCCCATTTCATAGCATGCTCTATAATGAAATGACATATTCTCATAGTAGAGCTTTTGAACCAAATCATAGCTTGGAGCCATCAAATTAATATTCATGATAAAACCATTTTTAATTCAATATCCACATAAATGCCAAGATAAGTAGTATTGTAGTTTTTTCTCTTTCATAACAACGATGATAAAACTTTCCCAGCACGTTTCAAATGGAGGAAAGTGATGTAGGATTCCATAAATGCAAGCGAAGGTTGAGAAGCATTACCTAAAATGGGGCTATGGAGATTAATTCCATTACTGGATGAAAATTAGGAGTCCAACATTTCATGAAAGACCAACACGACCCTAAAACTAGGACCTAGTTTCACAAATGGCCTTCTTGTCCTCTATATTATAAAAAATCACAATGAAAAAACTATGAGCCATAGTGTAAATGTTCAGTTTGTTCCTCAAAAGGGGCTTCCAAGTCTCATAGATCCATTTGTGAAAATTGTCCAACCATGGCCAGTACCCATCAAACTTGCAAACTAAGTTATTCTCCAAAAAATAATTTTCGCAATAGAAAGCTTCATGATCCATAGGAACATTGAGGGAAGGAATTTTTCAACCATTGGAAGACCAAGATCAAATTTCAGCACAAATTTGTATGAAATCGAAGAAGAGATAGCTTGATAGGAAGCCATACCTACAAAAGGAACTGTATTTTTCATTGAATCACAATGAATCACCATTAAATGACTTGCAGAATAGATCTACGAAAAAACCCACATAAACAAAGAAAATATTGGAAAACTAACGAATAACTCTAGTCTCCACAAGAGTTTCTAGAGATCCTTTTATTCGAAATTTTTTAAAATCTAATATTATCTTATCTTTAATACTATAACTAAAAAAATCAAAATTAATTTTCTCCTTTAACTAATAACTTCCTCTACAATGTGTTCTTTCACAAGCACTCACTTATGTACAATGGACAAATATTTTATCTTTATAATCTCAAATCTCAAAATTATTTCATAACAATATGAGCTCATATTGATTAGGTTGCATATTTTTCACCTATTAAAAAAAACCAACTATACAACATGCAAACCCGTTATACAATATATATTACATTGATAAATGGGCACCTTTTTTATTCCACATGTGCTCATTTATGTCACCATTGTTCCTACATATTATTTACATCCACCTCCAATTGTTTATTCACTCTTTGCTTTAATATATAGGTTTTCAACATTAAGTGTGATGCTACTTCAAAAATCATTGCCGAAATCAATGAAATTGCATTTACTTAATATTTTATTTCCATCCAACATGAAACCATTCCTTTATATAATTTATATTAATTGTATTCATTCTTTCAAAGTGGAACATTGAAATACTATAATTCTATTTCAAATGAAGCATCCATGAAATACATATTTTTTAATGAAAAAATAAATGGCCTTATTACTTTATGGAACCTCGATTAAACTATACACTTCAAAGGAACTATGGTTATGTTATAATCCAGGTTTAATGGATTAAGATTTATGAATGTTTCGACATGTATATATATGTATTGTAACATTGAAAGGAATATAATGAAAAGACAATCTGTTAGTCCTGGTTTTGGGATCCAGGGTTAAATATCTGTGCATATTTGTTTTTTGTTCTCGCCATTATTTATTTTGTATTTGAAGAATTCATTTCCAAGTAATTTTTGTACAGGGTTGAAACATAAATTTGGTATCAAAATTGTTTCAACTTCAAGGGGATCCCTTTGCTGCTGAGGGGTTTTGCTCGGGCTTGTGGTAGACATTGTTCAGTGGGAGATCTGTGAGATCAACTCTTGCAGTGAAAGAAGATGGTGAATAGTGTAAATATAGAGATCGAAAACTTTAATAGTTAGAGTTTGAGTTGTGGAAGCTCAAGATGGAGGATCTATTGGTGGATAAATTTTAGTGAATCACAGTAGGTTCGGGTACTAAACCAATGATAATGTCAGCAGAAGACTCGAAAAATTTGGATCAGAAGGCAAAGAGCACAATACGGTTGTGTATCTCAAATTTAGTATTGTTGAATGTATCAGGGGAACCTACGACGAAGGCTTTATAGGAAAAGTTAGGGATTTCTTTCCGATCTAAGCCTCTGGTGAACAAATTGCTTCTACAGAAAAAGTTGTATAACCTCATGATGAAGGATAGAGACTTGGCAATAGAGCATCTGCACACCTTTAATAATGTGGTAAGACAATCATTATTTGCTGATATAAAAAATTCAGATGAAGATAAGTGGATCATTTTGTTGTTTTCTCTACCAAATTCATGGGATAGTATGGTTGTTGTTATAGATAGCAATACAACTACCTTGAAGTTTGATGAAATAGTCTCATCCTTGTTGTCGGAGGAGATGAGATGAAAAAATATGGAGAGCTAGAATGGAGATGCCTTATCTGTATGATGACAGTCCCAAACATAAACAAAAATAAGCCCTCGAGTGGGAGATATAAATCTAGAGGGAGCTCTAAATCTCTAGGAAACCCTGTAAAGGAGTGTTGGAAATGCAAAAAGGAAGGGCACTACGAAAATTATTGTAGATCTAAAGTTCCTGAGAAAGGAAAGGGATCTGATGATGCTCCTTCTGAAAAGGTTAAAGCCACCTCAAATGAAGGTGGGGATGTGTACTTGCCTTCTTCTTAAAGTAAACATGTAGATCATGAGGCATGGTTGATTAACTCAAGTGCATCCTTTCACTTCACTCCCCATAGGGAGTGGTTCTATGAGTACAAGAAATGTGATGGTGGTGATATCTTTTAGGGGATGAAAGGAAGGCTAGAATCAATGGACATGGAAAAGTCAAGTTGAAGTTGCAAGGTGGAAGGATTAGAACACTTCTTGGTATTCTTCATATTCGATCATTGGCCATAAATGTGATTTCTGTAAGAAATATGGATGGTGTAGGTGTAAAAATAATGTTCGAGAAAGATACCTGCAAGATGGTTCGAGGAGCACTGGTTTTAATGTGTGGAGTTTGAATTGGAACTCTGTACAAGCTTTTGAGTATCATTCTTATTGATGGGTGTAAAAATTATACGGTTCCTGAAAGTGGAGCAAAAAATTTAGAGGTCTTTGTAGAAAATACCATGTTATGGCATCAAAGGCATGGAAATATTGCAGAGAAGGGCCTTTAAATACTCCATGGTAAGGGTATGGTAGAAGGTATGTCTAATTTCACTCTGGATTTCGATTTTAGTGAACATTGTGTATATGGGAAGAAAAATTGGATGAGTTTCCCCTTTGGTGCTAAGAGAGTGAAGGGGATATTAGAGTTTGTGCACAGTGATGTGTTTGGACCTGCATCGCTTCCATCGCTAGGTAAGTCTTTGTACTATGTCTCATTTAAAGATGACTTCTTAAGGAGTACATGGATATATTTCCTCAGGAAGAAATCTGAATTCTTTAATAAGTTTAAAGAATTTAAGGCTTTGGTGGAAAATCAGACAAAAAGAAGATTAAGGTTTTGCGGACAAATAATGGTGGAGAGTTATGGAAGAAGGAATTTGAAGACTTCTATAAGAAGTGCGGTATAGCACAACAGAAGACTACTCCATACACACCTCAGCAAAATGGAGTTGTAGAAAGAATGAAAAATACATTGATGGAAAAAGCAAGCAGCATTCTCAATGGTGTTGGGTTAGGACAAGAGTTGTTGGCAGAGGAAGTGGATACTGCATGCTACCTGGTTAACATATCATCTTCATCCATGTTGGAGGATAAGACTCCACATGAGGTATAGACTAGTAAAAAATCCTCTCTTTCACATTTGAGGGTCTTTGGCTGTGACGCATATGTATAGGTTCCAAAGGATAAAAGAAGCAAATTGGATAGTAAATGTCAAAAGTGCATCTTTATTGGGTATAAGGATGGTTTAAAAGGTTGTAAGCTTTGGAACCCACAAGGTTGTGTACAATTGAGATGTGGTAATCAGAGTGGTGAAATATGTTATTAAACATGAATTAATACCAAGGAACCCAATAATATAGAATTTGAGCTAAAGGAGGAGGAATCAATCTCTACAACAGAATACGAATCAGACGAAGAAGAGCCACAAACTCTAGTTTTGAGAGGATCAGTTTGAGAAAGAAGGTATCCATAAAATTGTAGTCCATTTGCTTTCTATTCAAATATTTATTTATCTATTACTGATGATGATCCCAGAATTGTCAGGGAGAGATCAAGACTTATGTAGGAACACAAAAAATACAAAAATACCCATATACATAGAGACAGAGTAGAAATAAAACTTCATTTCATTAATATCAAAGAACTGAAATAAGCTTACATGAATAAATAAAGATAAACTAGCTCAGGTGATGGTAGTTATCTCTAAGAAGACATGTGGCATCTACATGCCTCTGAATCGTGTTACAATGAGGCTCAAAGGCCTATTTATTATTGAGAAATAATGGAAACCCATAAACATACAAAAACCTAACCCTAGGAGATGAAGTGGCAAAATTGTGGGCGTTGTTTGGGTAAATTGGTACATCAACTTCTCGGGGTTGTAACTTTGGCATACAATCTCTATTTGGCTATCATACTACCTCATTTCAAAGAACTCAGAGAGAAGGCCAACAACAAATTTATAAATTGGTTTTGGACTTTTTGAGTCTCTATGTTTTCCCTAAAAATGTATTTTAGTCCCTCAAAATGTCTCTAGAAGTTTAGGACTCGAAAAATTTCCAAAAATAGTAAGTTGTGCTACAATTAAGGAAACTAAAAAGAAACAATGGTGGGGGGCCAAGTGGAATAGGAAGGTGGCCACAATATCCACATGGATCAGTCCTCCCCCCTTAGGAAGCAATGGTCCCCATTACGTTTGGTGCCTCCATGGGATGGGGAAATTCTACTAAACTTGGTCCTAGTGAGCCAGTTGCCTTGGTGCAGGAGTTGGCCAACTTTATCAACCCGATAGAATTGGATCCTCTGTTGGTGAGTGTTCTTGATATGTGTGTCCATCATCTGATCAGTTGTGGCATGTTTCATGGATTATGGGTTTAACGTTGTTGGTGTGAGTTATTCTGCAATGTATGATGTGTCTAGTAATGGTGGAAAGTATGGTTGAAGGCAGTCCACGTTGAACACTGAGTGCAAGCCAATGAATGGGGAGATTTTGAGATCGAAAGCATTGTCCCCTACAACCTTATTGAAGGTGTAAGGCCCATATCAGAGAGGGAGAAGCTTGCAGTGGGGCCTAACCATTAGGGGAAGTTTGAGGTCTAAAATGGGCCTCCTAAGGAAATTATAAAACAATAATGGAAATAATAAAATAAGATTAGATTACATCATCAAATTTTAGAGGGAAGAAAGGAAAAACTAATTTTCAACTTATCTCCTTAAGGGTTTACCAAAATTTCAAGCAGGAATACTTCTTGGATGTAGAATTGGATTCCTTAAAGGAGTACCCATGTTGCATACTTTCGATGGACCCTGCTACACGAAAAATAAAAAATACATGAAAAGCGTGATTGTAATCATGTATTTCATGTATTTATGATTTTTCGTGTAGTAGGGTATATCGAAAGTATGCAACATGGGTACTTCTTGGATGAGGAATTAAATTTTGCATCTAACAAGTACTCCCACTTGAAATTTAAATAAAACCTTAGGGAGGTAAGTTGTAAATGCAAGTTGAAAAAGTAGTTTTATTATTTTATTATTTTTAATCTTTTTTACTTTTTTACCCCAAAAATGTTGAATCATCCCCCGTCGTTGACATCATCATTTTGAATCCTATTGGTTATTATAAAGTTTATTTTGGTTGTACATTTTTCTTAGGAGGCCCATTTTAAACCTCAAAAGTTCTCTAATGGAGGCATTCCTTCTACAAATGTAACCAAACTTTTTCGCCCACCTGGAACCTATGTGGTAGTCGATGCTGATAATGACACTACTTGTAATGAGGATTGGCTTTGTCCAATATGTCATGGACCTACTGGAAGATGACCTTAATGTGGTCAATGAATTTGTTAGCCTTGTCAGCTTTAGACTGGTCATGAGCTGAAATGGCCTGAGTAGCCATGAATATTATGGCCACTTGAATGGGACATAGTGGCTGGAATCCAAACACCACCTTAAAGGGGTTGTGGCCATTTGAGCTATGGAGAGCTCTGTTGTAGCTGTGTTGGACATAGGGGACGCTTTCATCCCATGTGCATGGATTATTCAAGTTGTACATATGCAAAATGTGTACAATCATCTTGTTGACGACCTCTGTTTGGCCATCACTTTGGGGAGGAAAGTCATTGAATTAGTGAGATTGGTATCCAACATCAACCGGAGACTTGACCAAAATGTACTTAGGAACCTACTATCCTGATCTGAGATAACTGACTATGGGATCCACAAATGTACCCACACTTGTTCAAATAAGAGCTTAGTAGTGGCTTCTATTGCGAACTCTTATTGCAGGCCGCTAGAATGAACATCTTAGAGAATTTGTGGAAGACCATGAAAACACAGTCATTGTCATGCTTTGTAGAAGGAAGGCCCGACATGTAACCCATGGAGATGAATTCTCAAGGTCGACTAGGAGTAGGGAGAGGAGTATTTAGGCCTTGCTTCTTAATGGTTAGTTTGGAAATGGCATAGGTGGTGCAAGATTTAATGTACTTCCCAACATCCTGTTGACGGTTTGAACAATAAAAACAGTTCTTCAGCACTACCACTATTTTCTATACTACCCGGAAATATAAAGTGACCTGACTGTAGTGCACCTTCCAAATCATCTTGGCACGCTCGCTTGAAGGAACACAAATGTGTCATAGGTGGCATAATAGTGCATCCTGGAGGTGAAAATTTTGAACTTTCTTACCTTCTAAGAGTGCTTGGTGTGTGTTGTCGAATTTTGGATTGCTCTTATACAAATGGAGTCACCTCGCAATCTCATGCCCACAAGAGTCGAGCACAGTGGTCAACGCCATGACCGATGGTCACCTAAGGAAGTTTGTAACATTGTTTGTGCTACCCTTCTTGTACTTAATGTTCAAATGGAAATGTTGATGATATGTGGACCAATTCTGATGGAAATTGTTCTATAACTTCCCTTCTATCTGTATGAACTACATGGGTTGATGGTCTATGTGGATCACCCTTCCCTTCCCTAGAATGTAATTCTTCCATTGTCGGTAGGCTTGCATAATGGAATGCATCTCTTTGTTGTAGGCGACTCATTGTGATATGCCACCGAATGTCCCCGTTGAGTAAGAACTGCACCAATAACATAGTCGGAGGCATCTGTCTTGATCTCAAATGGTTGTTGTAGGTCTAGTAATGTGCACACTGGTGCAAAGTAGAGGTGATGCTTCAACTTGGAAAATGCCTTTTGTTGGGATTCAGACCAAAAAAAATTCTTTCGCTCCACCCTTGGTGACTTGACTTAAAGGCCAAGTGATATGAGAGGACCCCAACACGAACCTGCAATAGAAATTGGTAAGAACCATAAAGTTGTGGAGCCCTGTTAGAGCCGTTGGGTCTAGCCAATCCTGAATGACTTGAATCTTGGCTAAGGCCACATGCACACCCTACTCATCAATGACGTACCCGATATATTGAACCTCGATCATTCAAAAAGTTAATTTCTCCAAATTCGCACACAACTTATGTTATCACAGGGTTTGAAGGACCCATCAAATATGGTGGATGAGATCTTCCCAACTATGGGTAAAGATCAATATGTCATCTAAATACATCAACACGAATGCATTGGTGAAGGGTTGCAAGATGTTGTCCATCAATGTGATGAAGATTGTGGGGGAATTCATCAACCTGAAGGGCATGACAAACCACTTGAAAAGGCCCTCCTTGGATTTGAAGGCAGTATTCCACACATCAAAGTGTTTGGTAGTCTCCTAGTCATAACTTGACTTCAATTCAATATTGCTAAAATATTTGGCCCCCTTGAGCTAGTCCAGAAGGTCATCAATCTGTGGGATTCAGTACCTATTCCAGACAGTGATCTTGTTCAATGCCCGATAGTCAATACAGAGTCTCTAGGTCATGTCCTTCTTTTGTACCAATACAATTAGGCTCCCATAGGTTGATGAGCTTGGCCTGATGTGACCTTTATGAAACAACTCGTCAATTAGTCTCTTGATCTCATCGTTCTCTAGAACAGAGCATCGATAGATCGGCCCATTGGGTAGCGGCGCGCCCGAGGTCATATCAATGGAGTTCTTGACCTGACAGTGCATAGGTACCCTTGTAGGTGAGCCAAAAATATCCTTCTACTCCTCCACAACCTTCTTCTTTCCCTAAGGGAAAATCATAAGGAAAACAAATTTCCTTTTTTGGGAAATGATCTTACTAAATTTCTTTGCAGTGATCAAAGAGATGGTAGCAGGCAGGGCTACCTCCGGTATCTTGTACAACTTATCACCCAAAGTAATAATCATAGGGCGAGGTCTAGACTCATATATAGCATGTCGCTTCCATAAGTATGGTTGTTATAGTAATACATCGCAAACATCAAGAGGAGCAACATCACACAATACCTCATCTGTGAAGGGCTTGATGTTGTAAGGAAGGCGACACTGCTCACTAACGCGAAGATATTTTCCTTGGTGAAGACACCCCATGGTGTATGGCTATGGATATGTTGTAGTCGGTAAGCCCAGGTGCTTTATGACCTCTATTTAGATGTGGTTCTTTTGGCTCTCGATGTCTACAATGAACTACAATGGAGAACCTTCATCCACATTTGTGAGAGGAAGAGGCGTTCCCCCTCCTCTGGATCTTCTAGATCATTCTTATGGATCTTAGTGTTGGCTATGGTGGCACTGGGCTTTGCGTACGTGATATTCTTCCCTTTTTCATTCCCCTTGTCGAGTTTCGACTTCAAGTCATAACATGTGTCTAATTTAGAAGCCTTCATCTCAGCCACCAATTACTGCTTTGCCTAGCACTCACTTTGTTGTGAGTGGAGCACTATGGAACTCACACTATTTCCCGTCTCCTTCTTTGCCTTTGTGGTATTATTCTTTTCTTGCAGCTTTGGTGGTTTGTGTTGGGTCACCCCACCTTGGCTTTTTTCTTTGCTCTCTCGTCTAGGGCTACCTTTTCCTTGCTTTGAATTCGCAGATCGAAAGTATCACTTATTCTGTTTAAACTTCTTCTCAATCTTGATAGCGTATTGGTACTCCGTGCTGAGTGATGAGATGTCCAAGAACTCCATCTCATCTTAGATGTACTTGTTTAGGTAACCACGATACTTAAGTACCAAATTTCACTTAGAACCATTGATACCTAGATTCGTGAGAAGGGTATGGAAAACATTTGTAAACTCCACACATCTTGGTCCCTTCCCTATCATAGCATGGTCCACTTTATGTATTTATCTTCTTCGCTCCCAACAAGGTAATATTGTTCCTTGATTGCATCTCAGAAAGAATTCCAAGTGTGTGAGGCTGAAAACAGTGAGGATTCCCTCTTGTCCTTTTGTTCATAGTAGGTTTCCCACCAGTCCTTGATGTGTGGGGTGGCTTTAAGAAGCACAAAATTAATATTTCCCCAATTGCAAATGTCATGAACTGAAAAATATCCTTCCAAAAGATTTAAACATTTATCTATGGCGTCTACATCTATATGGCCCTCAACTATGGCAACATAAAAATGAACTTGTACATTAAAAAGAGTGGCGCCTCTAGAGTGGTTGTTGTATGAAGATATGTTGCCTATGGGTAGTTGTCGAAGGATCTGGGATATGTTATCCATTATCGTGTTCCTCTATCGCTCGAGGGCTTCCCTGAGCAATATTTTGAAAGGATCTCCTCCCCTTTCATCTTTATTTTCTTCTGCCATGGGAGGCCTTCAAGTTTTGCGAGGATGGTCTTACAAATTTTCAACAAGATCGAGCACTAACTCCTTATACCTTGATCTCGTTAGGGACATGCAAAGAAAAACAGAGAAAGAGCAGACCGCTCTAATACAACTAATCCGGACTTATGTAGGAACACAAGAAAATATAAAAATACCCATATACACAGAGATGCAGCAGAAATAAAAGTTCATTTCAATAATATCAAAGAACTAAAATATGATTACATACAGAAATACAAATAAACTAGTTCGAACAATGGTAGCTATCTCTGAGAAGAAATGTGGCGGCTACATGCCTATGAACTATGTTACAATGAGCCTTAAAAGCCTATTTATTATTGAGAAACGATGGAAAATCCTAAACATTGAAAAACCTAACACTAAAAGATGAAGTGCCAAAACTGTGGGCCCCATTTAGGTAAATTGGTACATCAACTTCTCAAGGTCATAACATTGGTATACGATCTTTGTTTCACCATCATAATATCTCATTTCTAAGATATCAAAGAGAAGGCAAAAGACAAACTAGTAAACTAGTATGGGACTTTTCAGGTGAGTTTGTTTTCCCTGAAAACGTCTTTTAGTCCCTCAAAATGACTCCGGAAGTCTAGGACCTGAAATACTGCCAAAAATAGTAAGTTGTGCTACAATTAAGGAAACTAAAAGGAAACAATGGTGGGGGTCTATGTGGAATATGTGGGTGGCCACCAATATCCACCTGGATCAGGGAGGCAGTGGATTTAGATGATGGAAAACTCTAGAAAGAGGCCATGTTTGATGAAATGGAATATTTGGACAAAATGAGGCTTGGGATCTAGTGGAGTTGTCAACTGGAAGGAGACCCATTAGAAGCGAATGGGTGTTTAAGAAGAGGAATGCAGAAGACAAGGTGGAGAAATATAAATCTCGGTTGGTAAAAAAATGTTATTCTGAGGTGCCAAGAATTGATTTTGATGATACTTTTTCTCTTGTTGCCAAGTTAGCTTATATTAGATTACTTTTATTTGTTGCTACTACTTTTTATTCTGAGGTAGAACAGATGGATGTGAAGACAAAATTTCATCACGAGGATTTGGAAGAACAGATCTACATGAAGCAACCTTAAGGCTTTGCAGTGAATTGTGAGGAAGGAAGAACTGGTATGCAAGTTAAAAAATTCTCTGTATGGGTTAAAACAATCACCAAGGATGTGGTATCAAAAATTTGATACATCTATATGGTGATTTGGTTTCACAAGGAGAAAAGTGGATTACTATGTGTATTTTAAATTAATTGGTGATCGTGTTATTTATTTGGTCTTGTATCTAGATGATATGTTGTTGATTGGAAATAACAAAGAAACTATCCAGGATTTTAAAACCCAATTATCCTTTGAATTCGATATGAAGGATATCGGTGCTGCAAACCATATTTTGGGCATGTAAATTAAACGAGAAGAGAAAGCTCTGGTTAAACCAGAGGAAGTATGTTTAGACAATATTATAGAGGTTTAATATGCAATATAGTAAACCGATGAAGGTTCCTAGTCCTATAGGTTTAAGGTTATCTGTTGAACAATGTCCCAAGACACAAGAAGAGGAAGAGGACATGTCTCATGTTCCATATGTAAGTGAAATTGGTAGCCTGATGTAGGTAATCATGTATACTAGACTAGACATTCCACAAGCAGTGAGAGTATTTAGTAGGTTTAAGTCAAAACCAGGGAAGGAGAATTAGACAACAGTGAAGCGGGTTTTCAGGGATTTGCATTGCACTAGTGATTATGGTTTGTGCTACCAAAGAAGACCAGGATTGAACATATTTTTGAACATTCATGGCTTTGTTGATGAATATTGGGCTCGAGATATGGATCGAAGAAGATCTAAAAGTTAGTATGTGTTTAACCTATTTGGAGGATTAGTCAGTTCGATGAGCAAGAGACAATTTAGAGTGGCATTTTCAACTACAGAGGCAAAATACATGGTAGCCACTCATGCAAGCAAGGAAGCAGTTTGGTTGCAGATATTGTGTTCAAGCATGTGATTGGTACAGTGACCTATAAGGATAAACTATGAACACCGAAGTGCAATTTTATTGGCAAAGAACCCTGCCTATCATTCAAATACAAAGTGCATTGATGTTCAATATCACTTTGTGAGGGATATGGTTGAGGAAAAAAAGGTGTTATTGGTAAAGGTGGACACTTTGAAGAATGTTGTAGATGCATCGATGAAGTCTCTGAGCACTGAGAAATTTTCTTGGCATAGAGAAACAATGGCCATTGCAGGGTTGGACCAATGACTAAGCTCTCATGTGACCCCTTATGTGGAAAGAAAACAACAAGTGGGAGAATTTTAGGTGTGTGTTATATTATTTCCACGACTAGCATCAGAAACTGTACATTACTCCAGGCGCAGTGGGGGGATCACAGGGGTGGTGGTGAATTTTACTTTTTATCTAGACCCAAAGATGGGGGGCAGACACAAATATGGTGGGTGGACCTACCCATGGTTTTTTGCATGGGTTTTGCACATGGTTTTGGGCATGATGGCTTTCTACCCAAGGTACTTTGTTGATCTTGTCAATAGAACTATGATTATGCTCTAATCTAGAGTTAATCGATTGGTGTCTATGAGTGCTTTGAGATGTATATATATGTATTGTAACATTGAAAAGAATATAATGAGAAACCAATCTGGTAGTCCCGGGGTTGGGATCCAGGGGAAAATCTCTGTGTATATTTGTTTTATGTTCTCGCCATTTTTTATGTTTATGTTTGAAGAATTCATTTGTAGGTAATTTATTTACAAGGTTGAAACCTACATAATATAAATCCATCTTAATTACGAATCTTACATGAGCCGAGAGGGATCAAATTTCTCCACGTGAAAGCTTTTTTAAAGTGAAAAATACAATGTGTTATTTTTCATTATTTAAATTGTATTTTTGAATGCTAAATAGGGTATCTATAAGACCAAATAAATGTTTTAACCATAAAAGCTTAATTTTTTAATCATATATACATAATTGTTTTAAAAATGATATATAATATTATAACATAATTTACATTAAATTTACATCACATGTACATCGAAACATTTTGTCACACAAATTAAAGGTTTTTATTACTAAAATATTTTTAAGTATATGTCAATATTAATTCTTATTAAATTATTTTATTGATAACCCACATTGAATTTTTTTATATACAACATTAAAATGTTTTAATCTAACAATTTTTTTGTATATATAGATATATATGAAGTTGATATCAACTTAAATTAGTTAACATAGATCTTCACATAGTTTTATTTAAATCTCTTGTTGAAATATTTCTAAAAATTATAAGATTTAAAAATCTTACTCATACATTTTTTGACTTCTATTCATTTTTTATTATAGCCAACATTATTTTTCTATTTATGACAATTTTTTTATTATTTTTTATTCTTATTTTTTAGAGGGATGGTTGGAAGGACATACTAACACATCCCCCTCATACTGGGTTGTAGAACAAGCATAAATCCATCTTAAGTACGAATCTAACATGAGCCGAGATGGATCAACTTTCTTCGCGTGCAAAATTATTTAAAGCAAAAAATACGATGTATTATTTTCATTGTTTAAATTGTATTTTAGAATTCTAAAGAGTATATATAGGACCAAATAAATGCTTTAACCATAAAACCATAACTTGTTAATCATATATACATAATTTTTTTTAAATGATATATAATATATACGTAATAATACATTAAATTATTTACATCACATGTAAATCGAAACATTATCACACAAATTAAAATATTTTTTTATAATTAA
>APFE030231774.1:0-11258 GCA_000404065.3 Pinus taeda | reverse complement strand
TTTTTATATACAACATCAAAATGTTTTAATTTACCAATTTTTTTCTATATATAGATATATATGAGGTTGATATTGACATAAATTAGTTAACATAGATCTTCACATAGTTTTATGTAAATCTCTTGTTGAAATATTTTTGAAAACTATAAAATTTAAACATCTTACTCATACATTATTTTACTTCTATTCAATTTTTTTACTATAGCCAACATTATTCTTCTATTTAGAAGATAAATTTTATTTTAAAGGGGATGGATGAATAAATTGACAGACCTACACGTCCCCCTCATATTGGGTTGTAGAATGAGCCTCTCAACCCAATACGTCAAAAAAACTTGTTTTTGCCACATACTAGTTACTCATATCCTACTTGGCATTTTTGTTTTCCCTATAAAAATATAATAATCATGGACATCAAAATTTTTTATGCATTCACGATGTTAGTTATCTACCCAATCATTATATTTCTTCCACCTACTCGTGAGATAGAAATCCCCTCCTTATTTGTGTAGGAACTAAAGAAAAAAAAAATGCACACCTTCTCAAATTGCTTGCCCATCCTCCATTCAAATACTTATTATCAAAGGATTAAGGCCATACAAGGTAAATTGGTCATAAAGGTTTGAGTGAATGAAAAATGAATCTTTTGTTAACGGATAAACATGTGAAGTTGGTTACACTTTTGTGAGAAACACCCCTGAAAAATTCATAATCGCGCTTTTTCGGCCAAACAAATTTTTTTCTTCGGACGAACTATTATTTATGTTTACATAAAGGATAACCATTAAATAGATTTTTGGACGGAAGTGGAAAAATCGACAGTTTTTTTTTTTTAATTAATTTATTTATTTACTTATATTTTTTCGGTTGAATTGTTAATTCGGTCGAATTAATGTTTATATATCACGGCCCTAAGGCCACAGAATATTTTATACAGTGTCAATTTACTGTTATTGTTTGTTTGTCAATGGAGGAATTTTCTACGCTATCGGTGCATTGGAGGAATTGGTTTGTCGACATCGTATGTGTTTACATGGAGATTATTTCATTTTTCTTGTTTCTTACTAAATTTTTTAATGTTGTTTATAAATTTTTAATGGTTTTTTTGTAGGATTGGTTGGCACAATTCATTGTCATCTCTAGAGGAGTTCTACAACCTCCTCTTCCTCTTCCTCCTGTCAACCTCCTCGTCATCTAGAATAGGTATACAAGAATAATTGTTGATTTTAATTCATAATTTGTTTCTTTATATTTAATTTATTTCTCTTTCAGAAGTAGTTTTTAATTGTAATTTATAATTTTTATTTTACCAAACCGTTGTTGTTTTTAATTTATAATTTATCTCTCTTTCAGAAGTAGTTTTTTATTGTAATTTATAAATTCAAAGAGTGTCCTGATTGTAATTGTAATTTTATGCAGTGAATATCAAATTCATAATTTTTTTCCATTGTAGGTACATGTGACAAGTGTTATATATTATTCTTTTGAATGCATTAAATAATATTCAAGGCCTTTTCAACAGAACTTTCTAGCTTGTACAAATTGGCGTGCAGGCCACATCATTTTTGCAAATGCCTACTTCATATTATTTTATTAACAAAGAGAGGAACCAATTTTTCAAACGAAAATATTCAATCCAAATCTGTCATTAGGCTTTTGATGAAATTTTTTTCTTTCACATACAAGATGCTTTCACGAAAGATTTGTTTAATTAATTCGGCTACCTATCCCAGCAAACAAGGTCTAATTAGTTTAACCAATAATACTTGGTTCATTTCTGAATTTGCCTCCCCTTCTGTCTTTGCCTTGTTCCCTGCAAGTCACTTACTTCTCTATGAGTGACGATGATAGAGAAGAGAAATTCTAAAAAGCCCATTGATGAGTTGAATCTCCCAATGAACTCTATCGATCGAGCATATCACTCACTTCATTTCTTCCTCGGTACACAAATGAACACAACTCATTGTATTCCTTCGGTTCACATAAACTAGAGAGCTAGAAACCTCTCTTTTTCTTCTCTGAATGGGATGAATGACAAATACTCTAAGAAGAAATAAGGATTGGTTTAATCTATTGTTTTTTCTTGTGAATGAATAAAGAAAATGCAGAACGCTTATATGGGATATTAGCCGATAAAAATCCATTTCTACTGTGTTTGGTTAGTGATGCACAAAAAAGAAAGTATTATTCATCTATCTCTATCATTTGGGAAAAAGAGAACGAACTAATTTTCCAAACATATGAGTAATAAAGCATCCTATTTGAAAATATTGAGCCAACTCTCATCATTGATTTGATGATAGCTTTCATCCTTGTGACATGTTGGGAGTTGTTATTCTTTCATAGTGATTATTTTGGTTCCTTGTGACACATTGGAATTTCTTATTCATTCATGTGATATTTTTGTTCTGATGCAAGCTATGTAAATTGTTAACCATCCTTATGAGTTCACAATTCTTTTGTGATGGTGCATTCTATCCCATGTTTTCAACTTCTTGTCCAACGTTCTCTCCCATCTCTCCCATCCTAAATACTTTTCTTGCCAGACTTCTACATTCTTTTTTGCTTGCAATAGGATGTGCCCAATTGAAATTACCACCCAAGACCAAAATCATAGTGTATGCCTGAGGCTTTTCTGAAAACAAACTATAGTGTTTATGATCTTAACGCTGGAACTTTCACAACTTTTGACGAGATGTTTCATTTTCTGAATATAGTTCAACATTCCACTGTTGTCATACTTTCTTCTTTGTGATTCCCTAAAAGTGAATCTTAGATTGATCCATAGTGCATAAGAAAAAACTATGTTCTCTCGCATCAAAACACCATAGACAATTCAATCCATAAAGTACTGATGGAAACAAACTGCATATGAGATAACATAGATTTAATACATGAGATAAAATATAGAGATGAAAATATTCCTAAGATTCCATTGTCCATATTCTTCCCATCTATCACAAAAGGACTCCACAATATGCTACTAATTAACACAAGAATCATAAAACCCAATGTTTAAATGATGTCTTCATAAAATCTGATTCCAGTGTGTTTTTAGGTTTATATTTTACTGAGATGAGTACATGATGCAACAAAAGTGTGAATATGATCATATCCCTGCAAGGTTCTTGCATTTTTCACCTCTCTCAATCATATCAAAAATATTAAATTTCTGATAATCAAACAAGAGTGTTTGTTGCATCACAATCCATTAAAAAACATGCATTGTTAATACAATGTGAACATATTTTCTTTAAAAAATGGTATAAAAATATTATAATGAAAGGGGGTCTGAAGGGGCTGCTATGAATGAACATATCGGTATTGTTCAATTGTTGCTTGCTATGGAGGATGCATGTCGTATTGTAATGGCTTCCTTCCTCTATGTGCTTCTTTGAGATGCATGTCTTGTTATTTCGTGGAACTACCCTGAATGAAATGAATTCATATATTTACAAGCCTCGCATTTGAATGTTCTCCAGACCTACTTCTACAACTATTAAAATAATAGTTCTAACTGACCCATCTTCAAAAAACAGTGCTCCCACTAAACACAAAAAACATCTACCCTAATACCAAGTCATACAGACTAATTAGCTCTCTAACTTTATTGTAGCTTCTGGGAGAGTAGTTACAATTGAATGAACCGCCAATAGATCACCAAACATTTTATTGCAACGTAAGAGTCCCAGGTGGTCCAAACTTATCATGATATTACACAATATCTATTCCTCCATGATGAAAATAATCTCCAGTGAGGGGAGAGTAAGGGGTTATGTACCACCAACACCAGACATAGGCACTCAAGCTATAAGGGATGCAGAGATAAAGCCAAAAGCAGTAAACCCCACAGGTCCACAAGCAGTAGTAGTTTTAGCTAACTCATTTTACCCAATTCTATTTGCATCTCCATATGGTGATAGTAGTGAAATAGAAATGATATTGATGTTCTATATTATACAGTTAGTCCATGCACTACGTTAATTTCAAGCCTTAAGACTTACCTTAAACCTTACGAGTTCAAGCCTTAAAGTGAGAATTTTTTAGTTTTCCAACTAAACATTTCAAGTAAATTTGGTTACCACAATTAATCTCTGGATAATTTGGTTACTAGATTCCCTGGATATTTTATTCATAAATCCTTGTAATCTTCAATTATTCAATCACAATAGGCATTTACTTATTATTATTCTCCCATAAACTAAGGCATTTGCAATAAATAAATATATTAAATTCATTTTATTGAATTTGTTTTTTACAAGGATCAAAAAACCCATTAAACATGATTGAGAAATGGACATTATGCATAGAAGTTTCTTTTTATCCCAATCCAAGGCAAGTAGTGATTACTTATGTACTATGCAATATTGTGAAGAACACAATCCTCCAAAGGAAAAGGAATGTACCTAGAAGAAAAACAAACAATGAAGCATACTATATTGCATTGATAGAAGGCTTAGGAATAACTAGGGAATATGGATCCGATGGAATTGTAGTCTTCACCAATTCCAAACTTGTGTGCAACCAGATGAAAGGCATGTACCAAGTTAAAAGGAGACGTTAAAACAACTGCATGGAGAAACAAAAAATATTGTTAGTCAATTTCAATCATTTAGCATAAGACATTGTGCATATAATAATAGGATGTCCAGTGATCTATTGTATAGGGCAATTCCAATTCAATATTTGTGCATGAAAGATGAATTAGTGTTAATAATCTCTCCATCAAAATTTATTGATGTACAATGTAAGATATCTTTGATATGTGTGTGTGTGTTTTAGTTATAAATGTGTTGTTTTAATGACCATGTGTTTTTTTCAATTCTATACCAAGTGTGCCCCCACTATGTAAGCACAACTTGGTGAGCTTAACATGTTTTAGAAAATTTTGTATTTAATTTTCAAAATCTCTGTGCTTCAACATTTGTGATTTTAGTTTTGAGTATATTTTAAATGAAGAGCTTCAGATAGTTATATTAATTTTCTGAATTATTTCAATGCTTTTAAATAGAAATTTTAAGATCTTAAAATGTATGATGTAATTTCAAGGGTTACATCAAATAAATTCATGAGGTAACTTCAAGGATTACATCAATTTTCTGAATTCTTAATCTTTTTAAATAGAAATTTCAATATTTTTAAATACATGTGGTAACTTCAAGTGTTACAACAATTTTCTGAATTCTTGATCTTTTTAAATAGCAATTTTAAAAAGAATTCTAAATGCACGAGGTAACTTCTTAAATATCATTTATCTATATATCTATATATATCCATATCATGGATGATAATTTTCCACATAATTTTTCGACGCAAGCATCAATCAAGTATCATGAATCTACTAGAGCAGGAGGTCATTGATCAAAGAGAATATCAAATGAATTGGGGGAGGTCCATCATGATCATGGATATTATCATATATATATATATATATATATATATATAATATATATATATATATATATATATATATATTATATATATATATATATATTATCTGTGTGTGGTGTGTGTGTGTGTGTGTGTGTGTGTGTGTGTGTGAAAGTTGTTAAATTATATTTGAATATAATCATATGTATGTATACCATGAATGATTTTTTATCAATTTAGATTTAAATTTAATTTATAATAATTTCATTTTTTTAGGAGCATCTCAAACTAGGTCAAAACAATATCTGCTCAATCAATGGAGGGCCATCGTTCACACCATCGTGGTAATATATATATAATATATTTATATATATATATATATAAGGTAGAATCAATATGTATGTATACATATATATTATGAATTGATTTTCTATTTTTTTTAGAAGCTCTACTCACTATGTCGTCACGTGAGGGTGGTCAACATTCTCCTGGTGGTCAACAAGTTCAATCAATTCATGCAATTGGGTTTGATGGTGCCCAAACATCTATGGGTGGTCATCAATGTCAATTGGATCATCATGATCCTCATCATTTCAGTAAATTATATATAAAAGAAAATTATGTTAAGACAAATTTGTACATGTAAATGAATTGTATGTACATATGTGTGTACATATCTATCTTGCATGTGTATGAATACATTTTTTCACATATTTGTATATTTATGTAATTTTATATATGATGTAGAGTGTGAAAATGTTTCTCCAAGTAAATGTTACAGAAACCAGGAAATTCAAGAAGAAGGTCATATGCCAACTACCACTTATCCATTTGATATTATTAATGAGCTTCCTTGGGAAACAAACCTCCAACAATCTGCATTACAAAGGTGCAAAAGTCATTATTCAAAATTGAGGAGATATCTTGTGAGTTTGGAGGTCCTTGCAAAGATTCAAGAAATGTTAGAAATAGTTGTGCACTCTATAAGCTCGTTTCTTGATATTTATGAGAAGCTTTGTCCAACCACAGATTTCTTTATAGATGTGATGAGGCATATAAATGAAGCAGTATTGGGTGTAGATAAATGGGTTGAGGTTAGTAAAAGGGTTACAAAATAAAATGCAAAATCTATTTTTAATTTCAAAGAATGGATGAAAATAAAGATGCTCAAGGTGCAATATTTCAAGCACCCTAATATAGCCAACCATTTGTATGATAGGTTCCTTGCAGCGTATGGAAAGTTTCCATGGAATGACAAGGTTCCAATTTATTTTGCAAAATTATTTTATGAAGAATTATTTTTGGGTATGAAACCCAATTATAATGACCTTCCATCTTAATATTATGGTACTGGGAGAGGTTGGTTATGTGATCGTAAGGGCACATTATGTGATATTGAATTGCCTCACCCTTTACCACCTTTGGTATGCCAACCTCCTCTTCTGGTAACTTTGCACTTGGAGATGGATGTCACTTCTCAAATTAGTCGAGAAGGAAGGGATGCCATTATAGATAACATCCAGAGTGCATTCACTGAATTGATATCGGTCTAAATCGACAAAGAGCACAAGCTAATAAACATGTTAATTTTGTATATAAAACAGATGATGAGATATATAATATGAATATTGAGGAGCTCAAAATATATGCAAAGGGTTGTCATAATGGTTGGCAAGGCCTAATTGTTCATAAGGAAGAGGGTGTGGGATCGGTATGTGTTAATGGTTAAGGTGGATATTTTAGTGTAATTTGTAATCTATATGTTAATGTTGGTTCACATACATTTTGTTAATTTTTCAGATATAATATAACACAAATGTATCGTATGATCACCATTTGCAGTTAACTCATTTGTTGAACAAATTTTTTGATAATATCACGATCCCACATTCAGGTTCCAATCAAGATATTTTGAGAGATATTAGTTTTATTTGAAGAGTTCATGTTGATACAGTTATTATTCTACCTTTATTATATCGGTATTGTAAGGATATATTTTTAAAATAAATAATTATGTTTATATAATTAAATGTTAATAGATTCTGATTCCATCTAATGTTTTCGACATAGAGGCACACTCTTCCCCCATGCTAGGAGATGTATCAAATATTCGATTGTCACAAGTATTGAATATTGCACTTATGTTCCTTTTATAAATTGAAGTGAAAGTTTCATTAAAAATGAGATAGATTTATCTTACAGTTTTAAAATTTTAGAATTTTAAGTTTGTGGAGAAAATTTCCATTCTCCAGGGACTTTAGCGATGGAGTCAACAATGGGGATATGATCATCTAAACAATTTGAAAAAACTGTGTAACATTTTTTTTAATATTGTAAGTTTATGCATTTTTATGCGCAATTTTAAATTTTTTATATATACATGTACATGTATTGTACAGGGCATCCGTGGGATAAATGTAGGGGTAACACTATGAGGTATTGCATTGAATTTGAAACTTTAGTTGGTTACAGGGATTGAATCGTCTAGACAATTTGAAAAATTTGATACTTGATTTTTTTAATATTACTATAGTTTATGGATTTTCATGTGAAATTTTAAAATTTTAATATATATACATGCACATGTATTGTACAGTTTATCCATGAGGGTGCAATGCATGGCGGAAACCATAAGGTCATAATGGAGGGGGAACAACATGAGGTACTACATGGAATTTGAAACATTTTATAATTTTGTTTTGATGATTACATTTTCATTCAATTTTAAAACGTTAAAATTTAATTTTAAAGTATACAATCTTATGTATATATGCAATTACACATGTTGTGCAGGGCACCGATGATTCATATGACAGCATGAGGAGGTTGATAGATCATATATTTCAGTGAGATTCTCTAAATTGATGCAACTTATTATTTGACAATCTTTTAAGTTATATTTTCTTTTCTCGTGATATAAATTTTGGACATATTTAAAGTAAAACTCTTTATTTAGGAATTGATTCATATTTTATTTGACAACTTTTTATTATATATTTACTTTTATAATGATATAATTTTTGGACATATTTTAACTCTAGAACACTTATTATCGTTTAATACATGCAATTTTGGATTTTATGTACATTTTGGCATGGTACTATTTGCATGATGCATGGTTTGATGCTTAAATCTTGGTTTTACATATTTAAGTTCATGAATATGTAGCAATGAAAGTAAATTTGCATTTAGTTGGTACATTTTGCATAATCATTGTTATAATGTCAGTAGATGATTCCTAGGTTTTGTTTAAAGTTGTTTTTCCACTTGTTATTTAAAATGAATTAATTTGAAATTGCAAATTACAAAACATGGCACATTTTGCATTTCAATGAATCTTTTAATTTGGTGTAGATGTCTAAAATAATAAAAAAATTGCATTATAAAATATGGTATGTATATTTTGCATTCACGTATAGAAAGGCTACTATAGATTTTAGTTGATAGTTAACTTTTAATATAAAGTTGTTCATGCACAAATATACTATAATATTCAATTATAAAACATGGTACAACTTGCATGATGCATGGTTTTATGCTTAAAGGTTCTACATATTTAAGTTCATCAATATGTAGAAATGAAGGTAAATTTGCATTTAGTTGGTGTAGAAATGAAGGTAAATTTGCATTTAGTTGGTACATTTTGCATGATCATTCTTATAATGTTAGTAGATGATTCTTAGGTTTTATTTAAAGTTGTTTTGTCAATTTATTTAAAATTAATCTAGTAAAATTGCAAATTACAAAACATGGTACATTTCGAATTTGAATAAATATTATAATTTGGTGTAGATGTATAAAACAATCATAACTTAAAATTGCATTATAAAATATTGTACATGTAAATTTTTCATTCATGTATAGAAAGGCTAATATGGATGTCGGTTGATAGTTAACTTTTAGCATAAAGTTGTTTGAATGCACAAAGATACTCTAAATTTGCATTATAAAACATGGTATAATTTGCATGATATATGGTGTGATGCTTAAAGGTTTTACATATTTAAGTTCATGAATATGTAGCAATGAAAGTAAATTTGTTTTTAGTTGGTACATTTTTTATTCAATCATTCTTATAATGTTAGTAGATGATTCTTAGGTTTTGTTTAAAGTTGTTTTTTCAAGTTATTTAAAATGAATCTATTAAAATTGTAAATTACAAAACATGGTACATTTTGCATTTAGATGGAATATTTTAATTTGGTGTATATGTCTAAAACAATCATAAAAATGCATTATAAAATGTGGTATGTACATTTTGCAGTCATGTATAAAAAGGCTACTATGGATATCGGTCGATAGGTAACTTTTAATATAAAGGTGTTCATGCACAAACATATTATAATATTGCATTATAAAACATGGTACAATTTTCATGATGCATGGTTTGATGCATAAAGGTTTTACATATTTAAGTTCATGAATATGTAGCAATGACAGTAAGTTTTCTTTTAGTTGATACATTTTCCCCTCAGTCATTCTTATAATGTTAGTAGATGATTCTTAGGTTTTGTTTAAGGTTTTTTGTCATGTTATTTAAAATAAACCTATCAAAATTGCAAATTACAAAACATAGTACATTTTTCATTTGAATGAATATTTTAATTCGGTGTAAATGTCTAAAACAATAAAAAACAATGCATTATAAAATAAGGTATGTACATTTTGAATTCATCTATAGAAATGCTACTATGGATGTCAGTTAATAGTTAACTTTTAATATAAAGTTGTTTGAATGCACAAACATACTAGATAAAATTGCATTATAAAGCATGGCCCACATTTTGCATGATGCATGGTTTGATGCTTTTAAAGGTTTTACATATTTAAGTTCATGAATATGTAGCAATGAAAGTAAATTTGCATTTAGTTGGTACAATTTTCATTCAATAATTCTTATAATAATAGTAGATGATTCTTAGGTTTCTTTTAAAGTTGTTTTGTCAATTTATTTAAGATGAATCTAGCAAAATTAGAAATTACAAAACATGGTACACTTTTCTTTTGAATGAATCTTATAATTTGTTGTAGATGTCTAAAACAATGATAACTTAAAATTGCATTGTAAAATATGGTATGTACATTTTACATTCATGTATATAAAGGCTAATACATTTTGCATTCATGTATGAAATCGTTTTAGACCAGAGAATGTATACATATAAATTACTTGTTGTCCATGCAAACATAATATCAGTAACATCAAATCCTCAATACACCTACATAATAGGCAGTATGCATATAACTTTTTAACTCAATACAAGACCCAATGAGCTTCACTTTCACATCATCACATTCTTAAGAATGTACAACTTAAGAGTGCACAAAAAGAAAGGCTAACAGTGTAATTTAACTCTAAGTTCTAAAAGATGAATCCAAGGAGAAGAAATTGTTGGGGAGTTAAATTAAAAAATTATAATGGAATGCCATCCTCAATCATCCGTTCATGGTCAGCTTTTGACATTCACCATTTTTTAACTTTCAATCTTTTTATTTATTGAACTTTTATCAACTTTATGTGTGTTTCACACACGAAGTGACTATATTGACAACTTATGACATCAAGTGGATAGTCTTGAAAGTAAACATTACTCTTAGTTTGATGAGTCTCTTGGAAAAAAATAACATTTCAGTATAGTAGACCCTCTTTCATATATAAAATTGTTATCATCATAGTCTTCCAATAACTTTATCTTTTGGTCAGTGCACGACATCAAAAAATACTTGACATTTTCTATCTTGTTAATGGGTGCAACTACAACAAAAACATCTCCTGCACAATAAAAAAACGTGTAAATTCATATCATAATTAACATTAAATTAACTTTATCAAGATGGACTTGACTTTATTATCTATTTCTAGATCTCTATATTTTAACTATTATCTA